>JACEEZ010002993.1:317569-340069 GCA_016584305.1 Chionoecetes opilio
ATCTGGGCGTGTAGGGATTAATGAAAGATCTGGGCGTGTAGGGGTTAATGAAAGATCTGGGCGTGTAGGGGTTAATGAAAGATCTGGGCGTGTAGGATTAATGAAAGATCTGGGCGTGTAGGGATTAATGAAAGATCTGGGCGTGTAGGGATTAATGAAAGATCTGGGCGTGTAGGGGTTAATGAAAGATCTGGGCGTGTAGGGATTAATGAAAGATCTGGGCGTGTAGGGATTAATGAAAGATCTGGGCGTGTAGGGGTTAATGAAAGATCTGGGCGTGTAGGGATAATGAAAGATCTGGGCGTGTAGGGATTAATGAAAGATCTGGGCGTGTAGGGATTAATGAAAGATCTGGGCGTGTAGGGATTAATGAAAGATCTGGGCGTGTAGGGATTAATGAAAGATCTGGGCGTGTAGGGATTAATGAAAGATCTGGGCGTATAGGGATTAATGAAAGATCTGGGCGTGTAGGGATTAATGAAAGATCTGGGCGTGTAGGGGTTAATGAAAGATCTGGGCGTGTAGGGTTAATGAAAGATCTGGGCGTGTAGGGGTTAATGAAAGATCTGGGCGTGTAGGGGTTAATGAAAGATCTGGGCGTGTAGGGGTAATGAAAGATCTGGGCGTTGTAGGGATTAATGAAAGATCTGGGCGTGTAGGGGTTATTGAAAAGATCTGGGCGTGTAGGGGTTATTGAAAAGATCTGGGCGTGTAGGGTTATTGAAAAGATCTGGGCGTGTAGGGGTTATTGAAAAGATCTGGGCGTGTAGGGGTTAATGACAGATCTGGGCGTGTAGGGGTTAATGAAAGATCTGGGCGTGTAGGGGTTAATGACAGATCTGGGCGTGTAGGGGTTAATGAAAGATCTGGGCGTGTAGGGATTAATGAAAGATCTGGGCGTGTAGGGGTTATTGAAAAGATCTGGGCGTGTAGGGTTATTGAAAAGATCTGGGCGTGTAGGGGTTATTGAAAAGATCTGGGCGTGTAGGGGTTAATTAAAGATCTGGGCGTGTAGGGATTAATGACAGATCTGGGCGTTGTAGGGGTTAATGAAAGATCTGGGCGTGTAGGGATTAATGAAAGATCTGGGCGTGTAGGGGTTAATGAAAGATCTGGGCGTGTAGGGGTTATTGAAAAGATCTGGGCGTGTAGGGGTTATTGAAAAGATCTGGGCGTGTAGGGGTTAATGAAAGATCTGGGCGTGTAGGGGTTATTGAAAAGATCTGGGCGTGTAGGGGTTAATGAAAGATCTGGGCGTGTAGGGGTTATTGAAAAGATCTGGGCGTGTAGGGGTTAATGAAAGATCTGGGCGTGTAGGGATTAATGAAAGATCTGGGCGTGTAGGGTTAATGAAAGATCTGGGCGTGTAGGGATTAATGAAAGATCTGGGCGTGTAGGGGTTATTGAAAAGATCTGGGCGTGTAGGGGTTATTGAAAAGATCTGGGCGTGTAGGGGTTAATGAAAGATCTGGGCGTGTAGGGATTAATGAAAGATCTGGGCGTGTAGGGGTTAATGAAAGATCTGGGCGTGTAGGGATTAATGAAAGATCTGGGCGTGTAGGGGTTAATGAAAGATCTGGGCGTGTAGGGGTTATTGAAAAGATCTGGGCGTGTAGGGGTTATTGAAAAGATCTGGGCGTGTAGGGGTTATTGAAAAGATCTGGGCGTGTAGGGATTAATGAAAGATCTGGGCGTGTAGGGGTTATTGAAAAGATCTGGGCGTGTAGGGGTTATTGAAAAGATCTGGGCGTGTAGGGGTTAATGAAAGATCTGGGCGTGTAGGGGTTATTGAAAAGATCTGGGCGTGTAGGGGTTATTGAAAAGATCTGGGCGTGTAGGGTTATTGAAAAGATCTGGGCGTGTAGGGGTTAATGAAAGATCTGGGCGTGTAGGGGTTAATGAAAGATCTGGGCGTGTAGGGGTTATTGAAAAGATCTGGGTGTGTAGGGGTTATTGAAAAGATCTGGGCGTGTAGGGGTTAATGAAAGATCTGGGCGTGTAGGGGTTAATGAAAGATCTGGGCGTGTAGGGGTTAATGAAAGATCTGGGCGTGTAGGGGTTAATGAAAGATCTGGGCGTGTAGGGGTTAATGAAAGATCTGGGCGTGTAGAGGTTAATGAAAGATCTGGGCGTGTAGGGGTTATTGAAAAGATCTGGGCGTGTAGGGGTTAAGGAAAGATCTGGGCGTGTAGGGGTTAATGAAAGATCTGGGCGTGTAGGGGTTAATGAAAGATCTGGGCGTGTAGGGGTTAATGAAAGATCTGGGCGTGTAGGGATTAATGAAAGATCTGGGCGTGTAGGGGTTATTGAAAAGATCTGGGCGTGTAGGGGTTAATGAAAGATCTGGGCGTGTAGGTGTTAATGAAAGATCTGGGCGTGTAGGGGTTATTGAAAAGATCTGGGCGTGTAGGGATTAATGAAAGATCTGGGCGTGTAGGGGTTACAAGCATCACATTCGATCAGATGCAACACTATACGTACTAAGAGGAATAGATAATACAATGAAATAGATAAAGATAAGATGAAAGAATATATACTGAGACACCATGTGAGTCACGCCATTATACTCGTCCGTAAGGAAAGGGAAAAAGAAAGAAGTAAGCTAGTTTGAGTTACAGAAGTTGCCTTGAAATTATGAGTTGCCTTGAAATAATGAGTAGCCTTGAAATAATGAGTAGCCTTGAAATAATGTATTCTGTATTCCTGTATTCTGGGACTGAGAGTGCTGTGAAGTGTGGGGCAGGTGTATCCAGCTTCTTTCCTATGAATACAGGAGTGAGGCAAGGGTGCGTTCTTGCCCCATCACTTTTCAACGCTTGTATGGACTGGGTATTGGACAAGGTTGTAGATCAAAGTGATTGTGGAGCATCCGTCGGCAACACCAAGATCACTGATCTTGTTTTTGCCGATGATGCAGTAATCTTTGCTGAGTCGCTGGAGGTCCTGGTGATGGCTCTCGAAGCGCTGCACGAGGAGGCAAAGCCTTTGGGACTTGAGGTCTCCTGGCTCAAGACCAAGGTCCAGGTATTTGGAGAATTACTAGATGAAACAGTACAGTCTGTTCATGCGTGTGGCGAGGACATTGAGATCTTGGAAAGTTTTACATACCTTGGTAGCACAGTCCATAATGACGGCGGGTCACGTCAAGAAGTCTTACGGCGGATTGGCATAGCCCACGGTGTTATGGACTCGCTCAGCGGGAGTATTTGGCGTTGTCGGTACCTGTGCAGGAGGACAAAGATCCGGATCTTCAATCCGCTTGTGATCCCTGTCTTACTCTATGGTTGTGAGACATGGACACTAAATAGTGACTTGAAGAGACGAATCAATGCCTTTGGTAATAAGTGTCTTCGCAGAATCATGGGGTATCGCTGGGATGATTACGTGTCAAATCAGCGATTGCACCGTGAGACTGAATCGAGGCCTATTACCTGCATAGTCCGTCAGCGCCAACTTCGGCTATATGGGCATGTGGCACGCTACCCTGAAACCGATCCTTCCCATCGGGTTGTATCTGTAAGAGACAATCCGGCGTGGAGGAGGCCAAGGGGGCGCCCACAAGGCTCGTGGCTGGGGCAAGTTGATGTTTCTTGTCGAGAGTTGCTTGGTATGGGAAAGGAGCCTGCATGGGAACTCGCGCGTGGTGACCCCCGGGAGTGGCGTCGTAGGGTGGGCGAGGCGACGCGCCCCCCGGCGTATGCCCCCAATGATTGATTGATTGATTGAAATAATGAGTTGCCTTGAAATAATGAGTTGCCTTGACATAATGAGTTGCCTTGAAATAATGAGTTGCCTTGACATAATGAGTTGCCTTCAAATAATGAGTAGCCTTGAAATACAGGATCTGCCTTAAGTAAATCATAAGGTCTTTCACAGTTTCCTTATGGTCTTAAAAGTCCTCGTTACTGTAAAGCTAAAATCCCATTAACCCCTTGAGACCCAGAACGTAATTTCCACTGTAATTTGGGTACCATTAGACGATTTTTAGTGAATATAAGCAATATGTAATAGATATGACCTGTTTAGTATCCTTTCCACTAACTAATTTGGTATATTCAGTTACTTTTCGTAATTTTATGGCTCGACAACAGACGATTTTTTATAGCACAGGAAAGATCTGGGCGTGAAGGGGTTAATGGTGGGTCTGGGCGTGAAGGGGTTAATGGGTCTGGGCGTGAAGGGGTTAATGGGTCTGGGCGTGAAGGGTTTAATGGGTCTGAGCCTGAAGGGGTTAATGGGTCTGGGCGTGAAGGGGTTAATGTGTTTGCGTTATGCGGAAAAAAAAAAAAAATATGGAAATGTAGACGGTTGTTTCCCCTAGCACGTTAGCGTTATGCTTTTGCGTTACGCGTCAATCACTATGACGTTGTGTCGTTAATCATCGTTAACTCTATTGTTAATCGTCAATGTAGCGATCGATTTTTAGGCCCTTTTAACGCAAACGCATATTGCAAATGCATGCACAAACGCAATGAAAACGCATTAATTAACCCTTTGAGGCCCGGAACGTAATTTCCATTGTAATTTGGGTACCATTAAACGATTTTTAGTGACTATAAGCAATGTTTTATAGCTATGACCTGTTTAGTATCCTTGTCTACTAATTAATTTGGTATATTCAGTCACTTTTAGTAATTTTATTGCGAATAACAGACGATTTTATATAGCCAAAGAAAGATCTGGGCGTGAAGGGGTTAATGGGTCTGGGCGTGAAGGGGTTAATGGGTCTGGGCGTGAAGGGGTTAATGGGTCTGGGCGTGAAGGGGTTAATGGGTCTGGGCGTGAAGGGGTTAAGGGGATCCAGGGAAAGTTTCATAGAGGTTAGAACAAAGTTTGAGAAATGTCTTGCCACTCTCCTTATAACACTCCTAACCCCTTCACGCCCAGATCTTTCCTTGGCTATATAAAATCGTCTGTTGTTAGCCATACAAATATGAAAAGTAACTAAATATACCAAATTAGTTAGTGGAACAAGGATATTAAACAGGTCATAGCTATAAAATATTGCTTATATTCATTAAAATCGTCTAATGGTACCGTTCTGGGTCTCAAGGGGTTAAAAGACCATCTACTCATCACCTCAACACCTCACTCAGTCACAGATAGGCTATACTACAGGCAGGTATCTCTTAATTACCGCACCTGTTCATCACACCACGAACATTTCACATCACCTGCAACACTTATCACTGCGTCACATCCTCTACACACCTTAACATGTCTTCCTTCTTCATTTATCGTCTGATTTTTCATCGGTTTGATTTATATAAGAACATGATCAAAAAGAAAGAAATAGGGAGAAACTGGTTCACAAATAGGGTGGTAAATGATTGGAATGGACTCAGTAGACAGGTAGTTAGTGCGGAGTCATTAGGGAGCTTTAAAAGGAGGCTAGATAAATTCATGGATGGGGATGAAAGGTGGGTAGTGTTAAGCAACAGGAACTAGCGCGTGTAGGTCTCACGGACACTTGTAGCTTCCTTATTTTCTTATGTTCTTATGTCACTGGGTTACCTCCTTCACCTACCGTCACTTCCGTAAGGCCAAAAGTCTACCAAATCTATACTGTCGATCAAGTTTTTTTTTTCATGAATTCCCACAAAAACTCAAAAACAGTTACCTCCTTCACCGTCCTTCGTCACTTCCTTACGCCGTCACTTCCTTTCCTCCGTCACTTCCCTAACGCCAGGTTGTCGTCGCCACACACCCGTTCCGTCGCCCCGCCCGTCACTCTCTGCCCCGGTGATGTAAGGAAGAAGCCACGAATCCATTGGTTGTCGATTTTTCTTCGACTTGTATGTGTGTTGTGGGTGGGGGGTTGTATGTGTGTGGGTGGGGGGGTTGTGTGTGTGGGGGGGTTGTGTGTGTGGGGGGGGTTGTATGTGTGTGTGGGGGGGTTGTATGTGTGTGGGTGGGGGTGTTGTGTGTGTGTGGGGGGGTTGTATGTGTGTGTGTGGGGGGTTGTGTGGTGTGGGGGGGTTGTGTGTGTGTGGGGGGGTTGTGTGTGTGGGGGGGTTGTATGTGTGTGGGTGGGGGGGGTTGTGTGTGTGTGTGTGGGTTGTATGTGTGTGTGGGGGGGGGTTGTGTGTGTGTGGGGGTTGTATGTGTGTGTGGGGGGGGTTGTATGTGTGGGGGGGGGTTGTGTTTGTGTGGGGGGGTTGTGTGTGGGGGGGTTGTATGTGTGTGGTGGGGGGGGTTTGTGTGGGGGGGGGGGTTGTGTGTGGGGGGGTTGTGTGTGTGTGTGTGTGTGTATGTGTGCGTTGTATGTGTGTGTGTGTGTGTGTGTGTATGTGTGCGTTGTATGTGTGTGTGTGTGTGTGTGTCATGATCTATATGTGTGTGCAGGCTTATCATTAATGACATATTTAGTCTTGTCATCACTTCCGCGTCACTAATACTCTGCCATGGTGAACTTGTCACGCTTGATAGTGTTGTTATTACTGTTATTAGCCTTGTTATCATTATCATTTTTTGCTATTATCATTACCTATCACCATTGTTATTATTGTCATAACAGCAAGATTAACAATAACTACTACTACTACTACTACTACTACTACTACTACTACTACTACTACTACTACTACTTTTAATTATTTACTTTTTGATTATTTTTTTACATTTGTGCCTATAGCGCCTGTAGGCAGTGACCTCCAGGGGTGGGATGGTAGGCCCTGGAGGTTCACTTGAGGGCTGTAATGGTTGGTCCTCGCCCGTGGTGGCGCAAGCAGGATTTTTTATAGTGACGGCTGTGATTAGAGGCTCATGCCGCCCCCCTGTGTCCTCCGATGCACTCGCAATCGAAGGCAGAGTTAATGGGCAGCATGTGGGTGTTCTTAGGCCACCGAAACATTTTTGCACCTGGCGGGATTCGAACTCAGTACACCGAGCTTGCCACTTCCAGACGCTAACCCCTCGGCCACCGCCTACCCAAACTACAACTACTAACTAATTTATCAACCATCGGAATGATATAGTGACCCTCAAACTTCCTCAACCCGAAGATAATTTACCATGTGACAGCTTCCTTCCGTGGGGCTCAGTGAGAAAACTTTATGAACGATACTTAGTTATTGACGAGCACATTGTATATTTATGGATACATTTTTAACACACACACACACACACACACACACACACACACACACACACACACACACACACACACACACACACACACACACACACACACAAGACGTACATAAGTAATCAAATGGCTCACTAATGCAATAAGTAACGAATAATAACAAAGATATGTATTAATCAATATATGAACAAAAACATAAGCAAAAAAAAGAAGGCAGGACAGTGTTGTGTCCTCCATGCTGTGAATGGACGAGCGGTGTGGCGGATTGATTGTGGATGAAGTAGTGGTAGTAGTAGTAGTAGTAGTAGTAGTAGTAGTAGTAGTGGTGGTAGTAACAGTAGTAGTAGTAGTAGTAGTAGTAGTAGTAGTAGTAGTAGTAGTGGTGGTGGTAGTAGTAGTGGTAGCAGTAGTAGTAGTGGTGGTAGTAACAGTAGTAGTAGTAGTAGTAGTAGTGGTAGCAGTAGTAATAGTAGTAGTAATAGTAGTAGTGGTAATAGTAGAAGTTGTAGTGGTAGTAGTAGTAGTAGTAGTAGTGGTAGCAGTAGTAGTAGTGGTTAGTCTATTATTAAGTAGAGGAATGTAATAATAAAGTATTGTTAGTAGAAGTAGTAGTAGTAACGTAGTATGTTGTCTTTAACAGAGGAGGAATGTACATTTCAAACGATTTAAAGAGAATTAATCAGCATACAGCAATCAACCGTCTGCAGACTTACGTGACTGGCCTCCATCTCAACCATTTCCAGAATTCACAAACATAAAAAAACTTACCACACATCAACATTTGTCGGAATCTCGTCAATAGAATGTTTGCAAAATAATTCAAGCGGGTCAGCCAGTCAGCCAAGCGTTCAGTCAAGCACTCAGCAACACTCAGTAGCACTCAGTAGCACTCACACCTTGCCTTATGTACCTTGTCATGTGTTACCTGTCTTTTATTATCGCCCAGGTTTGGCTTTTACTTACTTTACATAATATAAAGAGGAGGAGGAGGAGGAGGAGGAGGAGGAGGAGGAGGAGGAGAGGAGGAGGAGGAAGAGGAGGAGGAGGAGGAGGAGGAGGAGGAGAGGAGGAGGAGGAGGAAGGAGGAGGAGGAGGAGGAGGAGAAGAAGAAGAAGAAGAAGAAGAAGAAGAAGAAGAAGAAGAAGAAGAAGAAGAAGAAGAAGAAGAAGAGGAGGAGGAAGAGGAGGAGGAAGAGGAGGAGGAAGAGGAGGAGGAAGAGGTAGAGGAGGAGGAGGAGGAGTTTTTATCTTATTCCTTATCTTCCTTCTTGCTATTCCTCGTTTGTGTTGTTGACTATACTTTCAAATTCCTTTCTTTCTCCTTCCGTTCCTTCCTAGTAAGACCTCCAATAATGTAAACAGGTCAGCCAGTCAATCAAACACTCAGGAACACAAAGCAACACTCACACCTCGTCTTGTGTTCCCTGTTTTATGTTACCTGTCTTACACTCATACCTGGCTTTATGGTCCCTATCTTGTGTTATTTGTCTTTTATTATCACTCAAGGTTGGCATGACTACACCAAAAGCTCGAACACTCAGCTCTGTGTCAATAATGTACGAACAAATCACAGTTTGGATGGTATTATTAAAGTGTCACCTGGAAAAAATATGACTTGTACCTTTGTTCTTCCCTTCTGTAGTGGTGGTGGTGGTGTGGTGGTGATGGTGGTGGTGGTGGGTGGTGGTGGTGATGGTGGTGGTGGTGGTGGTGGTGGTGGTGGTGTGGTGGTGGTGGTGGTGTGGTGATGGTGGTGGTGATGGTGGTGGTGGTGGTGATGGTGATGGTGGCTGTGGTGGTGGTGGTGATGGTGATGGTGGTGGTGGTGGTGGTGGTGGTGGTGGTGGTGCTGATGGTGGTGGTGGTGATGGTGGTGGCTGTGGTGGTGGTGGTGGTGGTGTGGTGATGGTGGTGGTGGTGATGGTGGTGGTAGTGGTGGTGGTGGTGGTGGTGATGGTGGTGGTGATGATGGTGGTGGTGGTGGTGTAAGCAAACAATGGCTAAACGAACGCGTGATATGTTGACCGTATATAAACGTGACTGGCTTATCTATGGTCAACATTTGTTAGTTTTACCTGATCACCGAGGCAATCACGCTCACCTGTATGTATGTATGTATGTATGTATGTATGTATGTATGTATGTATGTATGTATGTAGGTCATGTGTGTATTACAGTGTGTGGTTGTTAGAATAGAGGAAATAATGTTAGCTTTATATGTGTCTAGAAAATACTTGAAAATGCTAAAGGGAAAAACTCAAATACATAGGCAAATAATTATCAAAACTAGTTGCAAATAGATCAAATCAGGACCTGTCTGTAGATTATGTGTGTGTATTACAGTATGGGTTGTACGTATAAAGGAAATAATGTTAGCTATATATATTATGTGCTAGAAAATACGTAAAGCTTGTTTAAGTGTATAATATGTGTAAATATAGGAAAATAATGCTAGTTTTATATGTGCTGGAAATTACATGAAAAAGTGCCGGAAAATATTCAGTGATAAGAAATAGATGAAAAGAGATCAAATCATGAGACAAAAACATCATTCATCTTTTTCTCCCTAACTTTGATTTCCTCTTTTTTTTACCATTCCTCTTTTTTCCATTCAATTTTTATCATTCCTCTTTTCATTCTTCTCTTTTCCTCTTTCTCTTATCACTCTCTCCTAAGCAATCAACCTCCCTATAGACGGTAGGACTCAAAGACTATCCCATAAATATCATAAATAGTAGGACTCAAAGACTATCCCATAAATATCATAAATAGTAGGACTCAAAGACTATCCCATAAATATCATAAATAGTAGGACTCAAAGACTATCCCATAAATATCATAAATAGTAGGACTCAAAGACTATCTCATAAATATCATAAATAGTAGGACTCAAGACTATCCCATAAATATCATAAATAGTAGGACTCAAAGACTATCTCATAAATATCATAAATAGTAGGACTCAAAGACTATCCCATAAATATCATAAATAGTAGGACTCAAAGACTATCTCATAAATATCATAAATAGTAGGACTCAAAGACTATCCCATAAATATCATAAATAGTAGGACTCAAAGACTATCTCATAAATATTATAAATAGTAAGACTCAAAGACTATCCCATAAATATTATAAATAGTAAGACTCAAAGACTATCCCATAAATATTATAAATAGTAGGGCTCAAAGACTATCCCATAAATATTATAAATAGTAGGACTCAAAGACTATCCCATAAATATTATAAATAGTAAGACTCAAAGACTATCCCATAAATATCATAAATAGTAGGACTCAAAGACTATCCCATAAATATCATAAATAGTAGGGCTCAAAGACTATCTCATAAATATCATAAATAGTAGGACTCAAAGACTATCCCATAAATATCATAAATAGTAGGGCTCAAAGACTATCCCATAAATGTTATAAATAGTAGGACTCAAAGACTATCCCATAAATATCATAAATAGTAGGACTCAAAGACTATCCCATAAATATCATAAATAGTAGGACTCAAAGACTATCCCATAAATATCATAAATAGTAGGCTCAAAAGAATATCCCATAAATGTTATAAATAGTAGGACTCAAAGAATATCCCATAAATGTTATAAATAGTAGGACTCAAAGAATATCCCATAAATATTATAAATAGTAAGACTCAAAGACTATCCCATAAATATCCAGACAATTGAAAACTTTGAAAAATCCACAAAATATCCAGACAACTGAAAACTTTGAAAAATCCACAAAATATCCAGACAATTGAAAACTTTGAAAAATCCACAAAATATCCAGACAATTGAAAACTTTGAAAAATCCACAAAATATCCAGACAATTGAAAACTTTGAAAAATCCACAAAATATCCAGACAATTGAAAACTTTGAAAAATCCACAAAATATCCAGACAATTGAAAACTTTGAAAAACCCACAAAATATCCAGACAACTGAAAACTTTGAAAAATCCACAAAATATCCAGACAATTGAAAACTTTGAAAAATCCACAAAATATCCAGACAATTGAAAACTTTGAAAAACCCACAAAATATCCAGACAACTGAAAACTTTGAAAAATCCACAAAATATCCAGACAATTGAAAACTTTGATAAATCCACAAAATATCCAGACAATTGAAAACTTTGAAAAATCCACAAAATATCCAGACAATTGAAAACTTTGAAAAATCCACAAAATATCCAGACAATTGAAAACTTTGAAAAACCCACAAAATATCCAGACAACTGAAAACTTTGAAAAACCCACAAAATATCCAGACAATTGAAAACTTTGAAAAACCCACAAAATATCCAGACAACTGAAAACTTTGAAAAATCACAAAATATCCAGACAACTGAAAACTTTGAAAAACCCACAAAATATCCAGACAACTGAAAACTTTGAAAAACCCACAAAATATCCAGACAATTGAAAACTTTGAAAAATCCACAAAATATCCAGACAACTGAAAACTTTGAAAAATCCACAAAATATCCAGACAACTGAAAACTTTGAAAAATCACAAAATATCCAGACAACTGAAAACTTTGAAAAACCCACAAAATATCCAGACAATTGAAATCTTTGAAAAATCCACAAAATATCCAGACAACTGAAAACTTTGAAAAATCCACAAAATATCCAGACAACTGAAAACTTTGAAAAACCCACAAAATATCCAGACAATTGAAAACTTTGAAAAATCCACAAAATATCCAGACAATTGAAAACTTTGATAAATCCACAAAATATCCAGACAACTGAAAACTTTGAAAAATCCACAAAATATCCAGACAATTGAAAACTTTGAAAAATCCACAAAATATCCAGACAACTGAAAACTTTGAAAAATCCACAAAATATCCAGACAACTGAAAACTTTGAAAAACCCACAAAATATCCAGACAACTGAAAACATTGAAAAACCCACAAAATATCCAGGCAACTGAAAACTTTGATAAACCCACAAAATATCCAGATAATTGAAAACTTTGAAAAATCCACAAAATATCCAGACAACTGAAAACTTTGAAAAACCCACAAAATATCCAGACAATTGAAAACTTTGAAGAAAAAAAAGAAAAAAAAAGCCTATACTTGAGGAAAATTATCGAAATCAGGTAAAAAACAAGACCCGAAATTACTGATCCGTTTATTAGAAAAAAATAGATTCATGTTTTTAGTCCGTTAATTTTCCTTTATTTTTCTTTGTCCTTAATATTATGACTGAACACACACACACACACACACACAGACACACACACACACACACACAGACACACACACACACACACACACACACACACACACACACACACACACACACACACACACACACACACACACACACACACACACACACACACACACACACACACACACACACACACACAGTATATCTACACCTCCACACATCACTAAGATTTCTAAGTAGTTTCCAAGATTTACAACTATAAAAAGAATAAACACTACACATATAAAACAAGTAAACATATATATAATTTTACCCTCAATATATAAAGAGAGGAAAAACTGACTCTCTCTCTCTCTCTCTCTCTCTCTCTCCTCTCTCCTTCTCTTCTCTCTCTCTCTATCTCTCTCTCTCCTCTCTCTCTCTCTCTCCTCTCTCTCTCTCTCTCGTCTCTCTCTCTCTCTCTCTCTCTCTCTCTCCTCTCTCCTCTCTCTCTCTCTCTCACGACTGATGGCCTTTCCCATCCTCCCAACGCCTTCCTCTGTCTATCCATCTATCCTCCCTATCCTTTTTCTTTCTTTCTCATCACTTCTCTTTATTTTGTATTGAATTATCTATCCACGACCCCTTCCAACTCTGTTTCATCGCCTCAAGTACAGGACCTACCACACACACACACCACACACACACACACACACACACACACACACAGACACACACGCACGCGCGCGCACACACACCACACACCGTTTGGGTACTCTGTATAGTGTAGTAGTTAGCACCCTCGGTTCACAACCAAGAAGTCCCGGGTTTGATCCCCGGGCGGAGCGGAGATAGATGGGCCGTTTCTTTAAAACCCGAGCCCCTGTCCACCCAGCAGTGAATGGGTAACGGGTGTTAGCCGGGGGTTTGTGACCCGCCTCCTGGGGTGATGGTTTCGGCCAACACTAAAAGAACTAAGGATGAATGATAAAATGTAGATATGGAGACGGGGCCACACGAGTGTAGCTCAGGCCCTGTAAAATACAACTAGGTGAACTAGGTGAATACACACGCATATAATTGATAAATTATAATTGGAGTCAAGGTCTATAAAGAATAACCTTATAAACCTTAATAAGTATATGCCCCTAGATGATATCATTTATCCATCATCATTGTAAGAACCTGGATGCACTAACGACAACTTCTCCTACACCTGTTTCTCACGCCACACTGTAACCACCGGGGCGCAATCGCCACGGGCCAAAGGTTGGGTTTTGTGAAATACAAAACACCAAAACAAAGATCAAAACGGAGGTAACAAATGATGGAGCTGTGGGGAATACAGGATGGGATAAGGGGAATACAGGATGGGATAAGGGGAATACAGGATGGGATAAGGGGAATACAGGATGGGATAAGGGGAATACAGGATGGGATAAGGGGAACATAATAAGGAATACAAAGAGAGGAATTAAGTAAAGCGTGATAATGACAGGATCGGGCGACCTTCACACAAAGACAAGTGAGAAATCTTCAACGTTAATTCAATGATGTCTAAAATCTTAATCCGGTGCTCGGGGTTTCATCATGGCCTCGAGTTTTGGCACAAGTGTTTGGGTTTTGAACAAGCGTGCGAGTGTCTATAAAGGGTTCACTGATCACGTAAGTCAACCTCTAACTCTGTCTTCTCTCCACTTTATCGCTATATTATAAAACTATATTATAAAACCTCTTTTCATCAGTTACATATGCATTTTTATCTAAAACATTCTTTAAAGAAACTCTAAGGGTGTTGTTTTAGTGGAGTGTTATGTTGTTTATTGGCGTTGTTTGGGGCGCTCAGTGGACGTCGGGTTAAACTTTCGGAGTTATACTTTTCATGCGTTAGTTTAATGGTTAGTGCCCCGCCTGCTGTGTGGCAGACGGGGCTACCTCAAGGCGCGCCCGACGCCTGCCGCGCCTGAAGCACGCCCTTGACCTGGTCGTGGCAACGTTGCACACTGTCCCTCGGGCCCTGGAAGACCACCCGGTGGTTGGCCTGGTGGTAAATGACGTCCACCCGGTGCTGCTCACAGAGGGCTTCCAACCAGCCTGGATAGTTCCTCCCCGTGAACTGTTGGCGGGACTGGAGGGGAACCTTCAGGCTCCTGCTGACAGTTCTGTTGTCATTTGAACTATCCAGCTGTTCAGAGGACTTCTGAGCCGCGTGTTCCCTCTCCTGTGTGGAGGGCACACCGCTGTGTGCGTTGTTATTACTCAGCGTTACGTTAATAGTGCTCATGACCTCGCCGTGGCATCGCTCCACGTGCTTGGCTTCGCCCCGAAGGCTCAGCCGGCCGGTCCTGTGATCGTAGGAGACCTGCACCTCGTGGCATGAGCGGAGGCGGGCTAGCAAGGCCCCTTGTGCCCCCATTATCTTGGCCCGTTGACGCCTGGGGATGTCGATGGTGCACTCGACCACTGTTGGCTCAACATCCACTGTTGGCTCAACAGTGGATGCAGCCTCGACACCTGCAGGCTCGGCGTGGCTCACCACCTCTGCCGGTGTGGCGGGGGCTGTGGCCGCGGTGCGTAGGGCATCCCACCACTGCCAGGCGGCCATCAATTTATCCAAATCGGCGTAACAGCCGTCGACGTCGTGGCCTTTGCTGCCTCGAATCGTCACGGCGCCGGTGCCGCCATCCATCTGGATGTGCACGCCGTACTGCTGCTGCAGGCCGTGCAGGACGCAGGCAGCCTCGCCCTGCAGCAGCGGACAGTACTGGGCGGGCACGCAGCAATGAATGGACTGCACAAACACCCGGGCTGTCTCTTTCTGTTGACCGGAATTTGCTTCACTCTCATTGTTTTCTGTCCTTTCTATACTCTCAGCCTCCTCGGCGGGGCTCTCCTCCTCCATGTTCTCCTTCTCTGTAGCCTCCTCGACGGGGCTATCCTCCTCCTCCTCCATGTCCTCCGTCCCCGCAGCCTCCTCCACGGGCCTCTCCTCCTTCTCTATTTTCTCCTCCTCTATCTTCTCCTCCATGTTATCCCTCCCTTCAGCCTCCTCCACGGGGCTCTCCTCCGCGCGCGGCTGCTGCACGCTGGCCTATCCGTCGCTCAGTACAACGGATGCGTCTTCCTCCTCTTCACAACGCCTTCGCTTCTTACACGTGAAGAGTCTGAAAAAGGCGCGAAGGCACGCCAGGCACCCTGACTTTGATTTCTTCTCAGTCTTCATTTGAGACATCCTCTGGTCGATCTATATTTTTGACAGAGGCGCCAGAACACCAGGGGCAGCAATATTAAAGAAGGATGTTTTGCAACATGACCAAATTTGGGAAAAGAGATTGGAGTTTAGAAGAGCTTGGAGTTAAGAAGAATAGAACCTTGGCACAGATACACGCCGGGCAGAGACTCGCAGGACACACGCTGTAGGCTGCCTAATACTTCACTACTGATGGAGGTGGTGGTTTTGTCTTGCCTTCTGATTGGCCAACTGTTGGTTCCAAGATGACGAAGGAGTTGTACACAGCAGCCACCTGATTGGTCGCCATGATAATACATGCTATAGGGCAGCTTGGCGTTATGACCTTAGAGAGACTTGTCACCTACGCCAGCCCCCACCCCCCCACACACACGCACACACACACACACACACACATGCACACACACACACACACACACACACACACACACACACACACACAAGGGAATAGCAAAGTCACCGATCCAATCCCCTCAAGAAATATAAAAACTGAAACCCGAGATCACCATTAAGCTGAGCCTCATCTCGACGACCTTGCAATAGGGGTTACAGACACATGGGATAAGGCCTGAATATCACCCTTACACGCCCTGCCTTAGCTCTTTATTGCCTCTATTATACTGTAGACGACAGAGATGATTAGTACTGTGTAGTGGTTGCAAATGGAGAGAGAGAGAGAGAGAGAGAGAGAGAGAGAGAGAGAGAGAGAGAGAGAGAGAGAGAGAGAGAGAGAGAGAGAGAGAGAGAGAGAGAGAGAGAGATCAAATCATGAGACAAAAACATCATTATCTTTTTCTCCATAACTTTGATTTCCTCTTTTTCTTATCATTCTCTCCTAACCTATTCTATCCTAACCTAACCTAACCTAACCTAACCTATTCTAACCTAACCTAACCTAACCTAACCTAAGCAATCTATCATCATTCAATGAGAATATTCATGAGCTGTGTGGTTATTGGGTCATTCCATTAATATAGAGAGTCAAGGCAAGAAGTCTAATTACACGAAAAACCTTGATTGTAACCCATCTATTCCCATCTTGATAACGAAGCACACCAAAAATCCAACCAGAGCATGAAAAAATAATCCTTACTTAGTACATCACCTCAAATAGCATAAAAAAGTGTGATAAACAAAGAGCAGGTGCACCAAATGGCCTTCATACTCACGATATATATGTTTGTGCAGGTATAAAACTGTGAGTGCGCGTATAGGTTTTTTTTCCCTCATAAAACATTCAACCCGTGGGAGAGCAAGGGATGGATTTGCTTTACTCTGTGCATTCATTAGCGTTATGAGGCGGCCAGTAATGTGAATACGATGGCCTGTGCGATAAACTAGACGTGGTGGTGCGTGCTGAGCCATTGTGTGTGTGTGTGTGTGTGTGTGTGTGTGTGTGTGTGTGGGTGTGTGGGTGGGTGGGTGTGTGTGTGTGTGGTGGTGTGGGTGGGTGGGTGTGGGTGTGTGTGTGTGGTGGTGTGGGTGGGTGTGGGTGGGTGGTGTGTGTGGTGTGGGTGGGGGTGGGTGTGTGTGTGGGTGTGGTGTGGTGGGTGGTGGGTGGGTGGTGTGGGTGTGTGTGTGTGTGGGTTGGTGTGGGTGTGTGTGGGGGTGGGGTGTGGGTGGTGGTGGGTGTGTGGGTGTGGTGGGTGTGTGGGTGTGTGTGGTGTGTGTGGGTGGGTGTGTGTGTGGTGTGTGGTGTGTGGGTGGTGTGTGGGTGTGGGTTGTGTGGTGTGTGTGGGTGTGTGTGTGGTGTGTGTGGTTGTGGTGTGTGGTGGTTGGTGTGTGGGTGTGTGTGGTGTGTGTGGGTGTGTGTGTGGTGGTGTGGTGTGTGTTGTGGGTGTTGTGTGTGTGTGTGGTGGTTGTGTGTGTGTGGTGTGTGTTTGTGTGTGGGTGTCTTTGTGGCTTCTGATCTGTGGTAATATTAATTATTCGTCTTGTTTTTTCGCCCTTTCGCTATTTTATTTAATTTAATTTTACTTTCCTCGTTCTCTGAGAATTCGGCGTCAATATTTAAATCTTCCATGATCATACGTGGAGCTTTTGTATATTTGTGTGTATGTACAATAATTCAATAAACAGGTATAATGCGACTCTGGCATCGCTCCATCACTTATTACACACCAGTAAGACGCCTTAATCGGCGAGGGACGAGCGAGCCCGTAGAAACCCGCCGCACGTGCGCACGTGCGGCGTCACCCGGAGTTTGACCTGTGTGACATTGCTAGGTATGTGGTCTCAAAACAAACACCAAATTTCAACTTAGTCGGTACAGCCGTTTCTCAGCTATAGCAAGATAACGTTGTCTGACACCCCTCACGCGGCACGCGCCACGTGCCATGCTGACCCCTCACGTGAGACAAAACATGTCAACACAAATAGGGATTGAATGGGGCTATCAGATGGTGAAGACCGCTTGTCAATGGGAAGCGGGATACCAAAGATATAAGCTCCTGAAAAGCGTGATGGTCGGTCGGGTCGGGTCGGCCGCTTATTCCGGAAAAATCCCGTATCTGTGAGGATTCACGAGCGCTTCGCGCTCGCTCGTAATCCCTATGATAACTTACCCATCAAAAGCCCTTCCAATATCTGTACCTTAGTTTAACAGACGTATTGATTGTCGTTACTTAAAGCTGCTAAAGAAGACCTACAGGTGCTATATACTCAAACCAAATCATCTCGACTACTCGTATAAATAAAGACTACTCGTATACAGTAGTCTTTGCTCAAACGTAAAAAAAAGACATATAGGCGTTATAGGCTCAAACGTAAGAATAAAACTACAGGTGTTATAGGCTCAAACGTAAGAATAAACTACAGGTGTTATAGGCTCAAACATAAGAATAAACTACAGGTGTTATAGGCTCAAACGTAAGAATAAAACTACAGGTGTTATAGGCTCAAACGTAAGAATAAAACTACAGGTGTTATAGGCTCAAACGTAAGAATAAAACTACAGGTGTTATAGGCTCAAACGTAAAAATAAACTACAGGTGTTATAGGCTCAAACGTAAGAATAAAACTACAGGTGTTATAGGCTCAAACGTAAGAATAAACTACAGGTGTTATAGGCTCAAACGTAAGAATAAACTACAGGTGTTTAGGCTCAAACGTAAAATAAACTACAGGTGTTATAGGCTCAAACGTAAAAATAAACTACAGGTGTTTAGGCTCAACGTAGAAAAAACTACAGGCGCTATAGCTCAAACGTAAGAATAAACTACAGGTGTTATAGGCTCAAACGTAAGAATGAAACTACAGGTGTTATAGGCTCAAACGTAAGAATAAAACTACAGGTGTTATAGGCTCAAACGTAAAAAAAAAAACATACAGGTGTTATAGGCTCAAACGTAAAAAGAAACTACAGGTGTTATAGGCTCAAACGTAAAAGACAAAAAATCTGCTGCTACCTAGTTTTATGGTTATTCCTCAGGGTATCGCTCAAGATCATTCATATTAGTTTTTCGTATATAGTCGTTGCACTTCAGACCAGGAGAAAGTATCCACGTTGGTCACCACCTTGTCATCATCACTAACTGTCTTGTAAGTTTAAACGAACCTATGCCAGAGCCTATATGTGTGAGGGTAATACTATACGATAATAAAGGACTCCTATATATACATGATGAATAAACCTAAATATAAATAAGACATAAATAAGCTAATAAACTCAACATAAATAAGAACCTATAAAAGAGCCTATATGTGTGAGGGTAATATACGATAATAAAGGACTCCTATATATACATGAATAAACCTAAATATAAATAAGACATAAATAAGCTAATAAATTAAACATAATAAACTCGACATAAATAAGAGCCTATAAAAGAGCCTATATGTGTGGGTAATAATATACGATAATAAATGACTCTTAAATATAAACAAACCATTCACCTAGCTCCTTTTCCTCTCTCCTTCCCTTTCTTCTCTCCCTCCTTTCATATCTTTTCCTTTATTTTCCTGTGCCATTAATCTTCCTGTCGCCTTTCTTCCTTTTTCCTTCTTTTCTTGATCTTCCTTTCTTCCTTTGTCTTCCTTTCCTTATCCTTCCTTTATTTCTTTCTTCTTTCTTATTTTCTTCTTGATCTTCCTTTCTTCCTTTTTCTTCCTTTCCTTATCCTTCCTTTATTCCTGATCCTTCTTTATTCTTTCTTATTTTCTTCTTTTTCTTCCTTTCTTCCTTTTTCTTCCTTTCCTTATCCTTCTTTATTTCTTTCTTCTTTCTTATTTTCTTCTTTATCTTCCTTTCTTCTTTTTTCTTCCTTTCCTTATCCTTCTTTATTTCTTTCTTCTTTCTTATTTTCTTCTTTATCTTCCTTTCTTCCTTTTTCTTCCTTTCCTTATCCTTCCTTTATTTCTGATCCTTCTTTATTTCTTTCTTCTTTCTTATTTTCTTCTTTATCTTCCTTTTTCTTCCTTTCCTTATCCTTCCTTTATTCCTTATCCTTCTTTCTTCTTGCTTATTTTCTTCTTGATCTTCCTTTCTAGGGGAACATCAAGAAGGTTATGAATTTTTTTGAATATTGATGATACTCTTTGTTAAAAATTTAGAACCTTAGGAGTCAAAGGGTAATAGATTAGATGCAACACGACGTAACATGGAATTATTGATGTGTGTGTGTGTGTGTGTGTGTGTGTGTGTGTGTGTGTGTGTGTGTGTGTGTGTGTGTGTGTGGTGTGTGTGTGTGTGTGTGTTTTCATGTATGGGGGGAGAAATATGAGAGCCATTGTTTTTCATCACCAAAATAAACAAACGAACATAACCATTGTGTGTGTGTATGCGTGTGTGTGTGTGTGTGTGTGTGCGTGTGTGTGTGTGTGTGTGTGTGTGTGTGTGTGTGTGTGTGTGTGCGTGTGTCCTTCCATAAAACCGTAGCCCATGGTGTAATTTTTGTGATCGTGTGTATATAAGTGTGATTCTTTTTATCATTTTTCCATCATCATCATCATCATCATCATCATCATCATCATCATCATTCTCTTCTCAAAATATTTTCTTTAGTTAATGATGCATGTTGTATGTAGTGTTTCAATAACTTATCTACTCAAAACTTCGTCCATGTTATAAATAAAAACCTCAGGAAACTAACTTTACTGTTTCTTATAATTGACTTGTGTGTCGCCGTGTGTGATTGTTAAGTATTATTTTTATTATTATCATTCTTTTATTATTCATTATTGTTATTATTTTTTTTTATCATTGTATAGTACTCAATATAATGTAGAAGGACAGTTGATGAGGGAGACACGGGCTGAGAAGAGATTACTTTATTCCTGACTAAATAAATAATGTTATAAGCTTTAAGAATAACAGTGTGGTGATAGCGGTAATCTATTTAACATTTATATAACTGTGTACTCTTTCATTAACTTATTTATGTGTGTATATAATGTGGGGTTTTCTGGAACACATCAAACGTATCTGTGTTTATAATGTAATTTTATGTGATGTAACTCTACTGTGATGCCTTTATTTGGTGATCAGCAGAGAAATCCTTTATTCATTTAACCCCTTCACGCCCAGATCTTTCCTTTGCTATATAAAATCGTCTGTATTTAGCCATACAATTACGAAAACTAACTTAATATACCAAATTAGCTAGTGCACAAGGATACTATAGTCTATTTTTTTTATTATGGTCAAAATGCACTAAGGAAGCCACGGCCCCTGCCTGCCCTTCTATTCTACGGGGCAGCTGATTGGTGCACTCCTCGTATCATCATTACCAATCACAGTATCTTCACTACTTAACAGCGGCGTGACCACTGGAGAGAGCAATCTTCACTACAGAGGGATTTTTGATTTTGTCACCCTCTGTAGTGAAGATGTCTAACCCAGTGGTCACGCCGCTGTTAAGTAGTGAAGATACTGTGATTGGTAGTGATGATACGAGGAATGCACCAATCAGCTGTCCCGTAGAATAGAAGGGCAGACAGGGGGCGTGGCTTCCTTAGTGCATTTTGACCATAATAAAAAAAATAGACTATAAACAGGTCATATCTATAAATTATTGCTTATATTCATTAAAATAGTCTAATGGTAGGCAAATTACTATAAAACATTACGTTCTGGGACTCAAGGGGTTAAGCACAAGGCTATTTTTAGAATATCGTATGCAAGTAAATACGTCTAACATAGTTTAGCTTTAAGGATAAAATTATGTCTTTTTTTTTTATTTTTTACGTTGGAGCCTATAACGCCTAGGCTATTTATTCTTTGAGGGTTCAGTAGTTTGGCCGTGCACATTCTGGAGGGTCGTGATGGTTGGCCCTGCACATTCTGGAGGGTCGTGATGGTTGGTCCTCGTCCGTTGGTGGCGCAGGCTGGATTTTTATGTCAGGCTGTATATATTTATAGCAGGTTACATTTATATTATTTATATATATATTTTTAATGTGTAATATCTTCAAAACACCTTACCTCTCTCTCTCTCTCTTCCACCCTCAGTGTGCAGAGGGAGTGACGGCGCCTTTGAGGTACTACTAACGAAGGTAAGTAAGTCGCTTAAAGGTTCAGTTTCACAAGGACTTAAAGGGCGTCTTGTCGTTTCCTTTGTTCGTGGCTTATCATGGCGGGGACGAAAATGTCTCCTTTTGGGCGACTGGTTAGCATGGGTGGCTTGTGTGCCGTGCTGGGTTGTGTGGGTGTTGGGTGTGTGGGTGTTGG
Organism: Chionoecetes opilio; assembly: GCA_016584305.1. Classification (NCBI taxonomy): domain Eukaryota; kingdom Metazoa; phylum Arthropoda; class Malacostraca; order Decapoda; family Majidae; genus Chionoecetes; species Chionoecetes opilio. Next base: position 339,752 of record JACEEZ010002993.1, read on the forward strand.
GGTGTGTGGGTGTTGGGTGTGTGGGTGTTGGGTGTGTGGGTGTTGGGTGTGTGGGTGTTGGGTGTGTGGGTGTTGGGTGTGTGGGTGTTGGGTGTGTGGGTGTTGGGTGTGTGGGTGTTGGGGTGTGTGGGTGTTGGGTTGGTGTTGGGTGTTGGGTGTGTGGGTGTTGGGGTGTGTGCCGTGTTGGGGTGTGTGCCGTGTTGGGTTGTGTGCCGTGTTGGGTGTGTGCCGTGTTGGGTTGTGTGCCTTGTTGGGTTGTGTGTGGGTGTTGGGTTGTGTGGGTGTTGGGTTGTGTGGGTGTTTCTATGTTGGTTTGAG
>JACEEZ010002993.1:345069-367093 GCA_016584305.1 Chionoecetes opilio
TTGCGCAACCAAGGTCAATGCGAGTTTTCTTTTTTCTTTCATTGTGTTTTTACAGTGTTTTTCGTGTTTTGGTCTCCTCCCTCTCCTGATTAATGGCTCACTACAGTAGCGAGTCCTCGGTGATTGGTTGTGCTCTACTACTGCAAAATTCACAATAACAACAAATTACTTCTACTACTACTACTACTACTACTACTACTACTACTACTACTACTGCTAAAATCACAATAACAACAAATTACTTCTACTACTACTACTACTACTACTACTACTACTTACTACTACTACTACAACTACTACAATATACCTCCACCGCCTCTTTATTTGCGGCGGGTACGCCATAGCCCCACCTCGCTATTGACTGTGGCATCCAACCTTACAACTACCCCTAAAAATACATACATTTACTAACTAACTACCCCTAAATTTACAAACCTACTCTATTCCTAACCTATCCACCCTTATCCCACTCTCTACCAATGTGGCCTCGCAATCGAGGTCACCTATGTCCGTGTTACTACTACTACTACTACTACTACTACTACTAGCTACTACTACTACTACTACTACTACTACTACTGCTGCTAAATCACAATAACAACAAATTACTTCTACTACTACTACTACTACTACTACTACTACTACTACTACTACTACTACTACTACTACTACTACTACTACTACTACTACTACTACTACTACTACTATTACTACTACTGCTACTAAGTTATTGTGGGAAAGGTTTTATTGTGGGTCGTGCAAGGTTTAGTGTTCGATAATCTGAATGAACTCTTGCTGTGGGTGATGTTATGTGGTGGTGGTGCGTGTGCGAGTCTGTGAATACCTAAAGCGTAGAGATGACAGATGGCTCATTAAATGTTGCCAGTGCATGTACCGTTGAGAGAGAGAGAGTGAGAGAGTGAGAGAAAGAGTGAGTGAGTGAGTGAGTGAGTGAGTGAGTCAGTGTGAGAGTGTGAGAGTGTGAGAGTGAGAGTGTGAGAGTGAGAGAACATAAAAACATAAGAACATAAGAAAATAAGGAAGCTACAAGAGGCCGCGAGGCCTACACGTGGTAGTTCCTGTCACCTAACACTACCTACATCCACCTTTCTTCCCCATCCATGAACCTATCCAGCCCCTCTTTAAAGCTCCCTAATGACTCCGCACTAACTACCTGTCTACTGAGACCATTCCATTCATTCACCACCCTATTTGTGAACCAGTTTTTCCCTATTTCCTTTCTAAATCTACGCTTTTCCAGCTTGAATCCGTTACTTCTTGTTCTACCCTGGTTAAAAGCCGTAAGAACTTTTCCTACCTCTCCTTTATTAAATCCCTTTATCCACTTAAAAAACTTCTATCAGATCGCCCCTAACTCTGCGTCTCTCGAGTGAGTGTAATTTTAATAACTTCAATCTCTTCTCATAACTAAAGTTACGCATCCCTTGTATCATTTTGGTCATCCTTCTCTGCACTGTTTCTAACAAGGCTATATCCATCCTGTAATATGGAGACCAAAACTGAACCGCATAGTCTAGGTGAGGCCTGACTAGAGCCAGATAAAGCTTTAGAATAACTTCCGCACTTCTACTTTTAACACTTCTGGTAAGTTCTTCTTCAAGTCAAGAAGTAAGTATATGTTATATATATATTATGTAATAGATGTAGATGTAAATAAATAAAAAAAATTAAAAAAAGTAAGTCACTTCTCACTTCTGAGAGTGAGAGAGTGAGAGAAAGAGTGAGTGAGAGAGTGAGTGAGTGAGTGAGGGAATGAGTGTGAGAGTGTGAGAGTGTGAGTGAGAGAGTGAGAGAAAGAGTGAGTGAGAGTGAGTGAGTGAGTGAGTGAGTGAGTGAGTGAGTGAGTGAGTGAGTGAGTGAGTGAGTGAGTGAGTGTGAGAGTGAGTGAGTGTGAGAGTGAGAGACCTGAGGGATGAAGTGTATAAATATGTAAACGAGGGCATGCAAATGTTTATATTGCTGTCAAAAAGACTTGCTGGAAACGTGCATAAACCTGTAAGACCTAAACAAAACTAGAACGTAAAGGTTAGGAATGCAAAGTGAATGAGGGAAAGGTAATAAGGAACAGGAAGAAAGCGGGAAGAATGAAAGCAGAGAGGAGGGAAGAATGAAAGCAGAGAGGAGGGAAGAATGAAAGCAGAGAGGAGGGAAGAATGAAAGCAGAGAGGAGGGAAGAATGAAAGCAGAGAGGAGGGAAGAATGAAAGCAGAGAGGAGGGAAGAATGAAAGCAGAGAGGAGGAAAGACAGGTCCTTATACACAAAGAGATAATTCCCGTAAATAATGACCTCCTTTAATTAATGACTACATAATACAACGTGCACAAGACAACTCATCTTACGATCATACACGAAGTAAAAAAAAACATGAATCATAAAATACGAAAAAGAAATAAAAAACGAATACAAATGAAAAAAACAGTAAAAATCAAAGACATGAAAGAATTACAAATTATATAAAAGACCTCGAGACAAAAAAATAAAAAGATGAAAAAACGAAAGAAATACAGAAGACGCAACTACGCCACACAATTTGAGAGGCTCCAACATGAAGAAAAAAAAAAAAAAAAAAATTACCCACAAGCAGACCAGCATTTATATCAGGTATAATTAACTGAAGGGTGTAATTAACTGAAGGGTGTAATTAACTGAAGGGTGTAATTAACTGAAAGGTGTAATGCACTGGAGGGTGTAATTAGGTGGAACTGAAGTGACGGGAGGCGTGTCACGTGTCTCACTAAAGGACAGGTAAGGTGGTCTAGGGAAAGAGAAGGGAAGTGAGGGGAGGGAAGGGAAAGGGGAGGAGGGGGGGAGGGGTGAGGGGAGAGATGGGAGGGGATGAAGAGGGGAGGGGAGGAGGGGAGAAAGGGAAGGGGGAGGGGAAGGGAGGGAGGGGAGGAGGGGGAGGGGGAGGAAGGGGAGAGAGGGGAGGGGAGGAAGGGGTGAGGGGAGAGAGGGGAGGGGGAGGAAGGGGAGGGGAGAAGAGAGGGGAGGGGGAGAAGGGAGAGATGGGAGGGGGATGAAGGGGTGAGGGGAGAGAGGGGAGGGGGAGGAAGGGGTGAGGGGAGGAAGGGGTGAGGGGAGAGATGGGAGGGGAAGGGGTGAGGGGTCGGAATGCAGCGTCTTTCATTAATTAAAGTAAGGAGAAAAAAAAGCAGAAACGGGAGAGGAAAGTTTAATTAAATATTTGTGTACAGGTGAGTTTGCCGGTGTTGTATAGGTGTTGTGTCCCCCCCCCCCCTCTCTCTCTCTCTCTCTCTCTCTCTCTCTCTCTCTCTCTCTCTCTCTCTCTCTCTCTCTCTCTCTCTCTCTCTCCTCTCTCTCTCTCTCTCTCTGATACTCCAACACTCTCTTCCTACATTACAGGGGGTCGTCATATATAATTATACTCCAGCATTCATTACTCTCCCTACATTTGCTTACCCATATCATCTCTTCTCTACAGGCGGTCGTAAATATATCAGATACTACTCGCTTATCTACCTCACCCACATCTCTCCATCATCCTCACCAGCACCAAACCAATCACTTACCACCACCACCACCATCACCACACCACCACCATCACACCACCACCATCATCATCATCATCACCATACCACCACCACCCACCACCATCACCACCACCACCACCATCACCACCACCACCACCACTATCATCATCACCACCACCATCACACCACCACCACTATCACACCACCACCACCACACCACCATAAACAACAACAGCAGCAACAATAACAATAACAACACAACACCACCTTTACTACCACTATTAAGCAACAATAACCTTTAACAACACAACTACCACCTTCACTACTATACTTTTAAGCATTAATAACAGTAACAACACAACTACCACCAATAACAATAACAACAACAACATAACTACCCCTCCACTACGATCCATACACAACCCTAACCACCACTCATTCCTTTCCCCTGAATACGCTTACCTGATGTCACTTTTTGTTTTATACATGAATACATAAAAACAAAACCCTACAGCTGTCAATTGGCTCCAACGTAAAATAAAAAAAAAATGCACTTCTATTACCGTCACATACATTATACTCACATCATTTCAATTAAACTTCTCTATAATAACTCATTTGTATTGTTTATAGTGTTGATCTATAGCTTTTTTTTTCCTACGTCCAGGTCTCATTAATTTTGTATCTGTAAGAAGGAATTTATACTATACCCAAGTTTTTTTTATTGTTTCCATGTCCACAGTCTCTTATCACACACTCTAATTAGGATACCACTACTTTCCTTCCTATCCTGCCTCTCCCTCCTTCCATCCTTCATTTACCTCTTCGCCTTCCTTACCTTACTTCGCCTTACCTTCACCTTAGTAATCAGGGTAGAACAAGAAGTAACGGATTCAAACTGGAAAAGCGTAGATTTAATTAAAAAATGAAATAGGGAGAAACTGGTTCACAAATAGGATGGTAAATGATTGGAATGAACTCAGTCGTCAGGTATAGTTAGTGCGGAGTCATTAGAGAGCTTTAAAGGGAGGCTAGACAATTTAATGGATGGGGATGAAAGGTGGATGTAGGTAGTGTTAAGTAACAGGAACCAACTCGTGTAGGTCTCACGGCCTCTTGTAACTTCCTTATTTTCTTCTGTTCTTCTGTTCATTCTCTCCTTCTATACTTACATACGATAAGCTAAGATACGTAAAGTCATTCAACCTGTCATTGTCTTTCTATTCAAACATATTTTACACATTCCCGACCTCCCTCTTAGTATTTTTTTTCTGCCTCTATGTATCAAGCAAAATCAATGACTTCACTTTTCTTCTATCAAATACCATTGTTTTCCTCACATTCTATTACATTTTTTTCTCTTTCTATACCTTAGTTACTTATCACCATCAACCTGTTTGTATCCTTCCCCTCCCATAACTTTTTTCCTCTTTCTTCCTCTTTTTTCCTCTTTCCTTCCTCTTTTTTCCTCTTTTTTTTCTCTTTTTTCCTCTTTCCTTTCTCTTTTTTCCTCTTTTTTCCTCTTTCCTTCCTCTTTTCCTCCTCTTTTTCCTTCCTCCTTTTTTTCCTCTTTCTTCCTCTTTTTTCCTTTTCCTTCCTCTTTTTCCTCTTTCATTCCTCTTTTTTCCTCTTTCTTTCCTCTTTTTTCCTCTTTCCTTCCTCTTTTCCTCTTTCCTTCCTCTTTTTTCCTCTTTCCTTCCTCTTTTTTCCTCCTTCCTTCCTCTTTTTTCCTCTCCTTCCTCTTTTTTCCTCTTTCCTTCCTCTTTTTCCCTCTTTCCTTCCTCTTTTTTCCTCTTTCCTTCCTCTTTTTTCCTCTTTCCTTCCTCTTTTTTCCTCTTTTTTCCTCTTTCGTTCCTCTTTTTTCCTCTTTTTTCCTCTTTTTTCCTCTTTCCTTCCTCTTTTTTCCTCTTTCTTCCTCTTTTTTCCTCTTTCCTTCCTCTTTTTTCCTCTTTCTTCCTCTTTTTTCCTCTTTCCTTCCTCTTTTTTCCTCTTTCCTTCCTCTTTTTTCCTCCTTCCTTCCTCTTTTTTCCTCCTTCCTTCCCTTCTATCCCTCTCTTCCCTCTCGTCTCCTCCTAATCTCCTCTCCTTCCATCCTCATTCTTTCCTTCATTCCCAACTTCTCTCATCTGTTCTTTATCTTTATAGTGTTACACATACACACACAGAACATAAGAACATAAGAACATAAGAAAATAAGGAAGCTACAAGAGGCCGCAAGACCTACACGAGGTAGTTCCTATAAATAAACTCTAAAAAAGGCAAAGGAAAGGAAAGAAAAGGGAAAGAAAGATACGGAAAATAAAGTACGAAGAATATAAACAAACCAAGCCCCATAGGTACTCCCCACAAGAGGCCGGGGGTTACTAGGGGGCGCGTTGTCTGCCGCAGGGGAGGGGAGGACTGACGAGGCATTGTTAAGAAGGGGTGGTTCGTCGTCTTCGTTCTCGTGTAGAAGGTTGGTCAGGAGGAGGTAGACGGGTTCGAACGCGCGCCGGTACCCCTGGGTCGTTAGGTGTAGGTAGTCGTACGTGTCCCTGTGGTCGATGGTGCCGTCGTTGAGAACTAAGTCTTGGTCTATGTTGATTACCTGACAAAGGCCCAGCAGACGTAGGGATTCCTTAATAAGGGAGTTGATTTCACTGTTCTTCTCTCTCAGAGTGAGAGAGAGAGAGAGAGAGAGAGAGAGAGAGAGAGAGAGAGAGAGAGAGAGAGAGAGAGAGAGAGAGAGAGAGAGAGAGAGAGAGAGAGAGAGAGAGAGAGAGAGGAGAGAGAGAAGAGAGAGAGAGAGAGAGAGAGAGAGAGAGAGAGAGAGAGAGAGAGAGAGAGAGAGAGAGAGAGAGAATTAAAGCAGTGTTTGATGTGTGTTAAACTAGTTGTCAGTAATCAACTAACTTACTCACGTTTGGTCGCCCTTCAAGCGGCAGTGTGTGTGTGTCTGTGTGTCTCTCTCTCTCTCTCTCTCTCTCTCTCTCTCTCTCTCTCTCTCTCTCTCTCTCTCTCTCTCTCTCTCTCTCTCTCCCCTCTCTCTCTCTCTCTCTCCTCTCTCTCTCTCTCTCTCTCTCTCTCCCTTTCTTTCTCTTTCTCATACGAACGTAAAGTAGGGTTAATGATCTCAACATGAATCGTGTGATCTGCCTGTTGCAATACCTCATAAGTCGTACCTGAGCATCGCCTGACACTTAAGAACATAAGAACATAAGAACATAAAGGAAGCTACAAGAGGCCGTGAGACCTATACGTGGTAGTTCCTGTTACTTAACACTACCTACATCCACCTTTCATCCCCATCTATGAAATTGTCTAGCCTCCTTTTAAAACTCCCTATTGACTTCCTTCCTTCCTTTTTCCTTCCTTTTACCTTCCTTTATTCCTTCCTTCTTTCCTTCTATCCCTCTTTCCTTCCATCCTTTTTTCCTTCCTTTACTCATTCCTTCTTTCTTTCTATCCCTCTTTCCTTCCATCCTTCTTTCCTTCCTTTATTCCTTCCTTCTTTCCTTCTATCCCTCTTTCCTTCCATCCTTCTTTCCTTCCTTTATTCATTCCTTCATTCCTTCTATCCCTCTTTCCTTCCATCCTTCTTTCCTTCCTTTACTCATTCCTTCTTTCCTTCTATCCCTCTTTCCTTCCATCTTTCTTTCCTTCCTTTATTCCTTCCTTCTTTCCTTCTATCCCTCTTTCCTTCCATCCTTCTTTCCTTCCTTTACTCATTCCTTCTTTCCTTCTATCCCTCTTTCCTTCCATCCTTCTTTCCTTCCTTTACTCATTCCTTCTTTCCTTCTATCCCTCTTTCCTTCCATCCTTCTTTCAATGTTACCCTTTCTCTTCAAACCAATTCATTCACTCACTAACTACCCGATGACTAAGTCCATGGCAATTATCTACCACCCTATTTGTGAACCAATGTCTCCCTTCCTCTTGCACTTTTCTACATATATATTCTTTTTACATCACAAAGGACTGGCCAAGGGGAAAACAATAGGTAACAGAAAGCCCACTAAGTTGTCAATCCCTATAAAGAAGACAAAGACAGTGAAAGTAGACAGACTTATACCTTAAAGACCTGACCTTAACCCCTTCACGCCCCTTCCTTTGCTATATGAAATTGTCTGTTGTCGAGCCATAATATTACGAAAAGTAACTAAATATACCAAATTAACTAATGGACAAGGATACTAAACAGGTCATAGCTATTAAAATATTGCTTATAGTCACTAAAAATCGTCTTATGGTACCCAAATTACAATGGAAATTACGTTCTGGGTTTCAAGGAGTTAACGAAGACAGTAAGAGAACCCTGTCCTTATACATGCATGCTCGTAATACTGTTCTTATTATGTGACGTAAGGAGAGAGTATAAGAGGAAAGAGGATGAAGAAGAGAGAGAGAGAGAGAGAGAGAGAGAGAGAGAGAGAGAGAGAGAGAGAGGAGAGAGAGAGAAGAGAGAGAGAGAGAGAGAGAGAGAGAGAGAGAGAGAGAGAGAGAGAGAGAGTGAGAGAGAGAGAGAGGTTAAGTGTTAAGAAGGATTAAATTAGTAAGAGATAAAGTGTACTCTATAACCTTGGGAGGGAAAATGTGTGAAGGAAGGAAGGAAGGAAGGAAGGAAGGAAGGAAGGAAGGAAGGAAGGATGGATGGATGGATGGATGGATGGAAGGATGGATGGAAGGATGGATGGAAGGATGGAAGGATGGATGGAAGGGTGGAAGGAAGGATGGAAGGAAGGAGGGAAGGAAGGAAGGAAGGAAGGAAGGATAGGAAGGAAGGAAGAAGGAAGGAAGGAAGGAAGATGATGGATGGATGAAGGATGGATGGATGGAAGGATGGATGGATGGAGAAGGATGGAAAGGAAGGATGATGGAGAGAGAAGATGGATGGAGGGAAGGAAGGAAGGAAGGAAGGAAGGATGGAAGGATGGAAGGAAGGAAGGAAGGAAGGAAGGAAGGAAGAATGAAAGGAGGTGGGAAAATAGGATTATGGTATGTTCCTGTTTTTGGTGAAGGCAGGGAAAAAAGGAGGAAAGAAGGAAAGAAGAATGGACAATTAAGTGTTAGGAAAGATTGCAAGGGTGACTATGAAAGTTTTTTTTGTTAATGGAGGGAGGCAAGATCTTGAACACTAAAAGGAAATTAAGAAGGAAAGGCGATATATAGGGGAAGGAAAAGAGGAAATGTATTCATAGAGAAAGATGTGAAGGAGGAAAAAGGATGGAGAAAGGATAGGAAGGAAAGGAAAAGGAAGGAAGATAAATGATATACACTTTTTTTTTTTTTTTTTTTTTTTTTTTTTTTTTTTTTTTTTTTTTCCCTATAGCGCCTGTGAGAAGAAAAGAAGGGAAATTACTCGTCTAGGAAAATAGGAAATAGGAAAACGAAGGGAGGAAAAATATGGAAAAAAGAGAGAAGGGAGAAAAGATGTTTGAAAAAGGGAAACATAGGAAGGAGGGAAAAAATGAAACACTACACATTAGAGTTGAAGGAGGAGGAGGAGGAGGAGGAGGAGGAGGTATAGGAGGAGGAGGAGGAGGAGGAGGAGGAGGTATAGGTGGAGGAGGAGGTATAGGTGGAGGAGGAGGTATAGGTGGAGGAGGAGGTATAGGAGGATGATGATTTACAAAGGATTACAAAGGAAACACAAACAGCAACAGACCAATAGGTCCTTACAAGGCTGTTTGCTTTAACTACACTACACTAACTAGATAATAAGAGAGAAAGGATAGGAAAGTAGAAGGCTCCTCCCCACCCACCCATCCCTCCCGCCGAAGCTGGCCGGAAATTAAGTGATACCATGCAATATAGAAAAACTGCATGGAATTTGTAAGGAAAGTTGAAAGCTGTAATCTATGGCTAACTACTACTATGTTTGTGGGGGTAGGTTTAGTGCTTGATAGTAGGGTCATGTTATGTGTGTTTTGTAATGGTGGGAACACAGTGTGGAGGTTCAAGGGAGGAGGAGGAGGAGGAGGAGGAGGAGGAGGGCATTGATGAAATAATTAAACTGTTATGTGGTGAATATTTTGTTCTTACTTTTCCTCTCTGCTCTCCCTTTTGTGTACATAAATTACAAGCGTTCCTCACACTGAATGAGTAGAAAGTTGTGCCGCGGGAGGAGGGAAAAGGGGTCAAAAGGGATTCCTTAATACCCGAAAGGCGACTGAAGGTCGATCAAACATTTGGCGTTAGTGGCTGACAGTGCTGTTATTATTTCTGTAGGTATCTATATTTTTTTATTGCTTCTCTTAACACTGGTAGCGGTGGTAGTAGTGGTAGTAGTCGTATGGTTGTTAAGTATAGCCATTGGTGGGGTGGGGGAAACGGACTGTGTTTATGAAGGACAAGACTTTCCTTTTCACCACAAACCACACAGCTCCACAAGGATAGAAGTCTTAGAAACATTGTATTACTGATTTTATTGACTTGTTTGTTTGTTTGTTGATGTAATTGTAATTAATGCTTTAGGGGTCAAAAACAAAACAGGGATTCCCTAAAGGAGTCGATGACCTGAAGAGTTTAGGGACCTTTGTTAGGGACGGCAACAGATAATAACAATAAATGAGGATAACAGTATTACCATTGATCTTGTAGATGATAATGTTATTTGGATATATTGTTATGTGATGCAAGACACAAACGGCGTGACCCTGTATGGGTCAAGCGGCGACCCTGTGGCTCAGTGGACATCGCCTTCCACTACCATCCCCTTTTGGTGAGCAAGCGTACCTGCCTGGAGAAACAGGTCCAGAAGGCCGAGCAGGAACACAAGACGTTTGTGTTCAGCTTCGTGTTGACCGTGTGTGTGGCGGTGGTGGTTGTGTTTGTGGTCCTGGTGGCGGGGCGCTCCTGGGCACGGCAGACCCTGGCTCGCCACCACCGCCCCCACGAGAAGGGAAGCGAGGCAGTGCTCTTGCCCACACCGAATGTGACGGAGGATGCTGCCAGCGAGGTCCGGTGTCAAGGACAGCAAGACGAGCCTGCCCTGCAGGACACAGCAGTCTCATAGGACGTCAAACACACTGAGGTGGAAGACATACTGGAGGAGGCTGGGGAGCAGGTCCTTCCCCTGTAGGAGGCAGATCCCGTGAGGGACCAAAGTCTTCAGAAGTCACAACTTTCAATCAACGAAGGAGAGGAAGAGGAGGCCAACCGCCCGGTGCGGCGAAGTCTCCTGGTGGCTCGACGCTTCATGCAGCGGCTAAAGACCAAGGCCGGGATGCGGTACCTTGAATACAACCTGGGATGCCGGTTCTCTGTCCTCATCCTCGTGGATGCAGCACGACGAAAGCTACACATCAAGGGCGTCTTGAACAACGTGATGGAGTGCCACGTCGCCCTCAAGAACCTGTTGGCGGAGTGGCGAACACGCGAGGCCGCCACTCCTCAAAATTCCAGGTGTGGAATTCGCATTCCAGTGGAGTTGACTGTCGCCACACCGCACACCTTGCCTTCCCCACCCTCCTTCCCACCCTCCTTCCCACCATCAAAGGTACCTGGGTCACCCCCCATCCAGTTATTTGAGTGGCCTGAGTATAAACTCTCCCCGTCATCAAAGTGGCTTGAGGAGGTTCCCTTCCTATCATCAGAGTGGCCTGAGCCAACACCCATCCAATCATCAGAGTGGCCTGAGTCAACACCCATCCAATCACTAAATTGGCCTGAGCTTCTTACCTCCCAATCGTTAGAGTGGCCTGATTATACACTCTTCCCGCCATTAAAGTTGCCTGGGTCAACACCTTTCCAATCATCAGAGTGGCCTGAGTGTACAGTCGTCCCGGCATTAAAATGGCCTGAGCCAACACCCATCCAATCATCAGAGTGGCCTGAGTATACACTCTTCCCGCCAGCAACGTGGCTTGGGCTAACACCCTTTCTATCATCAGAGTGGCCTGAGCCAATAACCTTCCTATCATCAGAGTGACTTGAGCCAGCACCTTTCCTATCATCAGAGTGGCCTGAGCCAATAACCTTCCTATCATCAGAGTGACTTGAGCCAGAACCCTTCCTATCATCAGAGTGACTTGAGTCAATAACCTTCCTATCATAAGTGGCAATAGTAGAACCAGCCTATTTGCGTGTGTGAGTGCGTGCGCGCGTGTGGGCGTGAGTATGAAAACTATCATCAGAGTGACTTGAGCCAACACCCTTCCAATATTTCTGTAATCTAGCATTTCTATAATTACTTATATTATTTTTGTATGGTTTATCTTAATACTGGTACCGTTAGAAGTAGTGGTGGTAGTAGTTGTATGGTTGTTAAGTATAGCCATTGGTGGGGTGGGGGAAATGGACTGTGTTTATGAAAGACAAGACTTGCCTTTTCACCACAAACCACACAGCTCCACAAGGATAGAACTCTTGAAAAAGAGTAGTAATGTTTTTATTTACTTGTTTGTTTGTTAATATAATTATAATTGTAATCTCTAAGAGAGAGAGAGAGAGAGAGAGAGAGAGAGAGAGAGAGAGAGAGAGAGAGAGAGAGAGAGAGAGAGAGAGAGAGAGAGAGAGAGAGAGAGAGAGAGAGAGAGAGAGAGAGAGAGAGAGAGAGAATTACATATCTACAGCCTGACATATATAACATTTCCCCTGAAAAAAAAGATAGATATATGATAGATATCCAAATTTGATTATTGTTTACCCTCCTAGCTGAAATTTAAATGATGTAAAATATCCAATTGAATGACAACTTATTTTTAGAGTTGACACGACATTCACGGAGCCACTCATGTTTACAAAAAATATAAAAAACTCAAGTAGATACAAAGCGAATTGAGGAGAGAATATGTAGTTATTAATATTTAATATTTATGAATATTTATGTTGGTACTTATATATTTTTTGTGTTGTATGAGTTTTAAAGGAGTATTGAAAAGTGAAAGGAATGGCAAAGTGGTAGGATGGATGGATGCGGTGGAGTGAAGTGGCGGAAACTTGAGGTATAAGTGGAAGAGGAGGTGGAAGAGGAGGTGGTTGGAGAAGAGAGATTAGAGGAAGAGCCATGTGAGGGAGTGGGAGGAGGAGGAGGAGGAGGAGGAGGAGGAGGAGGAGGAGGAGGAGGAGGAGGAGGAAGGAGGAGAGGAGGGGAGGAGGAGGAGGAGGAGGAGGAGTAGGAGGAGGAGAGGAGGAGGAGGAGGAGGAGGAGGAGGAGGAGGAGGAGGAGGAATACATAGGAATTCATAGGAATAACAGATACCATGAGACCTATTGGTCTATAAAGAGGATATATGCTGAACTACATACTACTAACCATCAAACTACATGTAAGAGAACAGTTATAAAAGAATACCACGCCCCTAAAGAAGATAGGAAGATGGAAGTTTCGTAGTGAAGAATGAGAGGATATGAAGTATGCTAACTGATGCTACCACTAACACTAAGGCCCGGTATGCTACCACTAACACTAAGGCCCGGTATGCTACCACTAACACTAAGGCCCGGTATGCTACCACTAACACTAAGGCCCGGTATGCTACCACTAACACTAAGGCCCGGTATGCTACCACTAACACTAAGGCCCGGTATGCTACCACTAACACTAAGGCCCGGTATGCTACCACTAACACTAAGGCCCGGTTCACACTTCACGTTTTTGCTGGACGTAGTCTACGTGCATCTTGTCATCAGTGACTCACAGTACGTCACAGTGACGTCACTTCCTGCCGGTGTAATGTGAACACAGGCTCCCCGCGACCACCACATTGCTGGAGCAGTGATGACGTCACTGACCTTAAGACGCGCGTCTCAGCTCACATTATTCTGAGCTCCCAATTCTTTCTTTCTACGTGGCTGCGGGAGTGGCGGGGCGACGGCACTGTGACGTCACTGATCGCCACGCCCATGTAGACACGGACAGCAAATACGTGTAGTGTGAAACCCGCCTAATTATTCCGGGGGGACGTTATAGTATAATTCACAGGGCAGTATCAAAACCCATTCAATTTACAGTACGCGTCCAGTCTATTTTTAAATGAAGTTATTGAGGAAAAGGAGGAGGAGGAGGAGGAGGAGGAGGAGGCTTAATAGACCTTGCACTTGTGAAGGAGGAGAAGGAAGAGGAAGAGGCAGGAGTGTGAGATAGTGGGCGACAGAGTAGAGGTAGCGGGAGGAGTGAGTGTTTAGAGGCAGTCAGAGAGATATGACAGACTGTGGTGAGGGAGGAAAGGTGAGGGAGGAGAGAGAGAGAGAGACGAGAGGAGAGGGAGAGAGAGAGAGAGAGGAGAGAGAAGAGAAGAGAGAGAGAGAGGGAGAGAGAGGAGAGAGGAGAAGAGAAGAGAGAGAGAGAGGAGAGTACTTGGTGTTTTTCTCAAATTATTCCGATTAATATTTCGATCCTCAAAACAAAAATATAAAAGTTTTGGGAAGGAACACAGAAAAAAAAGAGTTAGTCAGACAAGATAAATGTATAAGGAAGAAGTAGAGGAGGAGGAGGAGGAGGAGGAAGAGGAGGAGGAGGTATAGGTGGAGGAGGAGGTATAGGTGGAGAAGGAGGTATAGGTGGAGGAGGAAGAGGAAAAAGGAGGTGGAGGAGGAGGAGGAAGGAGGAGGAGGAGGAGGAGGAGGAGGAGGAGGAGGGAGGAGGAGGAGGAGGAGGAGGAGGAGGAGGAGGTATAGGTGGAGGGGGAGTATAGTGGAGGAGGAGGAGGAGGAGGAGGAGGAGGTATAGGTGGAGGAGGAGGTATAGGTGGAGGGGAGGAGGAGGAGGAGGAGGAGGAGGAGAAGGAGGTGGAGGAGGTATAGGGGAGGAGGAGGGGGGGAGGAGGAGGGGGGAGGAGGAGGAGGAGGAGGAGGAGGAGGAGGACGAGGACGAGGACGAGGAGGACGAGGAAGATGTAGAGGAAGATGTGGAGGAGGAGGAGAAAGAGGAGGAGAAAGAGGAGGAGAAAAAGGTGGAGGAGGAGAAGGAGGAGGAAGAGGAGGAGGAGGTATAGGTGGAGGTGGAGGTGGAGGATGAGGAGGAGGAGGAGGAGGAAGATGAGGAGGTAGTAGTAGTAGTATTGATATCAAGACAAATCCCATTTCCCGTGGGTTTGTGTTAATGGAAGTGAGATACATTTTTTGTCAAAGCGTCTTAAGACCACACTGTAACCTTGGAACCGATTGAATACCCTTTGTGTTGCAATGTTAATGGAATACAACAAAAATACCATTCATGAAAAAAGGTATTAATTAAATCGGTTCCAAAGTTACATTGTGGTCTTAAGACGCTTTGACAAAAAATGTATCTCACTTCCATCAACACAAACCCACGGGAAATGTGATTGTCTTGATTAGAATACTACTACTACCACCTCCTCCTCCTCCTCCTCCTCCTCCTCCTCCTCCTCCTCCTCCTCCTCCTCCCCTTCCTCCTCCCCTCCTCCACTCGTCCTCGTCCTGTCCTCTCCCCCGCCTCCTCCTCCTCCTCCTCCTCCTCCTCCTCCCCCTCCTCCTCCCCCCTCCCCTCCTCCTCCTCCTCTTCCTCCTGCTCCTCCTCCTCCTCCACCTATACCTCCTCCTTCTCTTCCTCCTCCTGCTACTCTTTTAGGGGTCATGTATTATGCAGAGGGAGTATTATGGAGGGCAGGGCATAAAGAAGTGCGTTGATACTGTTGTGGTGTGTAGAGTGTGTAGGAGAGGCGAAGGAAGGGAAAGAGGAATGATGTTGCTAAAGTAAAAGTAGGATGAAAAAAAAAATGAGGAAAAGTTTAGGAAATATAGGATAGTGTGTGTGTATGTTTGTGTATTTACCTACTTGTTGTGTTTTACAGGGCCTGAGCTACACTCGTGGGGTCCCGTCTCAGTATCTACATTTATCCAGTCTTTCTTTCAATTGGTGTACGTTATGTGCCGATATCACCTCCTCATTTTGTCCATTCCAAACTTCTACATTGCTATGAGGGAAGCTGTACTTCTTTATGTTGTAAAAGCATCTCCCTTTTCCTAATTCTTGTGTATCAACCTTCTCTTTGTTTCCGAGTCAGTAGTCTCTCATTGTCTGTTTCTTCCATCTTTGTTATCAGCTTAAAAATGGTTATTAAGTCTCCTCTTTCTCTTCTCTGCTCAAGTGTTGGTAACTTTATTTCCTTCAACCTTTCCTCATAAGAAAGTTCTTCTAGCTCTGGTAGCATCTTTGTTGCCATTCTCTGTATCCTCTCCAACTTTTTCACATTCTTCTTTTTATATGGGGACCCTACAATGGCAGCATATTCCATTTTTGGTCGGATCATTGTAGTAATTATCTGTCTCATCATATTTGTGTCCATGTAATGAAATACAACTCTAATATTCTTTAACATCCTGTATGTATCTCCAAATATTTCATTTATATATTTTTCTGGTTGTAGGTTATTCTGCATTATCACTCCCAGGTCCTTTTCTTCATGAACCTTTGTAATGACTTCATTTCCCATTTTATATGGTCATGTATACCTCTTCGCTTTTTCCAATTTTCATCACATGACACTTATTCACATGTGTGTGGTATGTGTGTGTGTGTATGCGTGTGTGTGTGTGTGTGCGTGTGCGTGTGCGTGTGCGTGTGCGTGTGCGTGGGTGTGTGTGTGTGTGTGTGTGTGTGTGTGTGTGTGTGTGTGTGTGTGTGTGTGTGTGTGTGTGTTACCATACATAAATACACACATTTAAAGGCAAGTAAAGATCTAAAAAAACAACAACAACTATATGAAAAACGTTTAATAGTATCCTACAAGTGATTTAATAGTAACATACAAGTAATTTAATAGTAACATACAAGATCAGCGTCACAGGGACACAGGGCGGCCTACAGCACGCCCTTGAGCCTTGCCACCAGCAGAAGTCTCCGGTCTGCGGCGGGGGTGGCTGAGGGGCGTGCGGGCGTGGGAGGGGGCGCGCGGCGGGACCCAGCACGCGTCACAGGTGTCTCCGGGCTGTGATGGGCGTGCTGAGGGGTCCCGGGGGCGGCTCTCCCTTGGGCGTGGGCGTGGGTGGACGTGGGTGGGCCTGGGTGGGCGTAGTGGGCATCTGGAGGGCATGGGTGGGCTGGTATGGCGTAGTGGTCGGTTTTCAAAGACATGGGCGGCTGGAAGGGCGTTGGTAGACACTTCAACACGAGGGCGCGTGAAGATGTGGAAGTGGTGTGAAGAAGGGCGTGAGAGTCAAAGATTAGTAGGATAAATGAATCACTTGGAAAAAAGGAAGACTCAGTGGAAGCAAGAACACCACAACACCAAACAGGAGAAAACAAAAAAAGGACAAATAAATGACGGAGGAAAGGAGGACACAGAGGAGGCAGGAAACTCTCACACCAAAGAGGAAAAAGAAGAAAAGAGGAAAAATAAAGTAACAGGAAGAAAGAAGGAAAGAAAAACGGGAGGGCGTGCATGAGGGAAGAAGAAGAAGAGGAAAAATAGAAGAACCAGACCGTGAGGAAAGGAGGAAGGAGTGATAGCCAGAAGACTCTCAGCACTGAAAAAGATGAAAACAGTCAAACCAGTGAAACAAAAAAGTGACAGGAAGAAAGGAGGTTTAACAGAGGATGCAAGAAATTTATCACACCAAAAAGGAGAAAAAGTACAAGAGGAAAAAAATAAGAGTCAGAAAAATGGAATGAGTGGTAGCAATAAATTGATCACACCCAAAAATAAGAAAACTAAAGAGGAAAATAAGTACCAGGAGGAAAGGAGGTAACAGAGGGTGCAGGAAGAGGGAAAATGACTGAAGGAGAATGAAAAGAAGATTCTCATACCAAATAGGAGAAAAGTGCAATGAAAACAAGAAGATTCTCATACCAAATAGGAGAAAAGTGCAATGAAAACAAGAAGATTCTCATACCAAATAGGAGAAAAGTGCACATGGAAGACGGAAAAAAGTCACAGGAAGAAAGGCGGAAAGTGTTAAGAGCGGGAAGAGGACAAATGACACAGATTGAAGAAAACAGAAGGTGCAAGAAGAGGAAAAAATGACAAGAAGAGCCTCACACGGCGGAGGTTTCGAAGGCGTGTAGGTTGAGGCGCGGGTGTGAGGGCCTGCGCTGCGGGCTGAGGCGGATGGAGCACGAGTTTTCCATGACGATGGTGCTCTTGGTGCTCTTGCGTCTGTGGCTGTGGTGGTGGGAGTTTGGGAAGCCGAGGCGCCGCATTTGTACTGCCGCCACCGCTTCCTTAGTAGCTCCTGCACCTCCGTGTTCATGAAGCAGTACAGCACAGGGCAGAACACACCCTGCCCAGGATTTGGGAAAAGGGATTTCCACCCCACCCCTACTGCCAGGATTAACACCACACCCACTGCTAGGGGTTTTGGGAAGGGGAACACACCCCACCCAACTGCAGGGATTTGGCAAGGGATTTAAAACCACACCCACCTGTAGGGGTTATGGCAAGGGGGTTTCACACCACACCACACCCAGGGGTTATGGAAGGGGTTTAAACCCCACCCACACGCTAGGGATTAGCAAAGGGGTTACACACCCACCCCCAAAGTAGGGTTAGGGAAGGGATTACACCCACACCCACACGCTAGGGAAGGGAAGGGGTTAAACCCACCCCCCCATGCTAGGGGTTAGCAAGGGATTACACACCACACCCATACTGCCAGGGATTACACACCACACCCACACTGCTAGGGATTATGGCAAGGGATTACACACCACACCCATACTGCCAGGGATTAGGCAAGGGATTACACACCACACCCAAACTAGGGATTTGGGAAGGGGGTTACAAACACCCAAATTAGGGATTAGGCAAGGGATTAACACCCCCCACACTCTGGGAATGGAAGGGTTTCACACCCCACCCACTGTGGGATTTGGCAAGGGATTACCACCCACCCCCACTGCAGGGATTTGGCAGGGATTTCACACCCCACCCATACTGCTAGGGATTTGGGAAGGGGGTTACAAACCACACCCCTACTCCAGGGAGGCAAGGGATTTCACACCACACCCCCACTGAGGGTTTGGTAAGGGGTACACACCCCACCCATACGCAGGGATTAGGCAAAAGGGTTAACACCCACACCCACATGCTAGGGGTTATGGAAAGGGGTACCCCAACACCCATATGCCAGGGATTTGGCAAGGGGTTACACACCACACCACACGCTAGGGATTATGGGAAGGGATACACACCAAACCCACATGCTAGGATTAGGCAAGGGATTACACACCACACCAATGCTAGGGATTATGGCAAGGGGTTTCACACCACACCCCCACTTAGGGATTATGGGAAGGGATTACACAAACCACACCCCCAAATGTAGGGGTTTTGGCAAGGGATTACACACCCACCAAAACTGTAGGGATTAGGAAAAGGGGTTACACCACCCCACATGCTAGGGGTTAGGCAAGGATTACACACCCCACCCCACTGTAGGGGTTTTTGGCAAGGGGTTAACACCACACCCCCATGTGGGATTTGGCAAAGGGGTTTAAAACCACACCCCCACGCTAGGGATTTGGGAAGGGGTTTTCACACCACACCCAAAGTAGGGATTAGGAAAAGGGTTACACACCACACCCACCCCGCCCGGGATTGGCAAAAGGGGTACACCCAAC
This sequence comes from Chionoecetes opilio, assembly GCA_016584305.1. Taxonomy (NCBI): domain Eukaryota; kingdom Metazoa; phylum Arthropoda; class Malacostraca; order Decapoda; family Majidae; genus Chionoecetes; species Chionoecetes opilio. The sequence continues at coordinate 364,085 of JACEEZ010002993.1, forward strand.
CCCCTACTGAGGGATTAGGTGGGATTACCCACCCACCCCCCCCGTAGGGATTAGGCATGGGATTTCACACCCCACCCACACGTAGGGATTTGGGAAGGGTTACACACCACACCCCACGCTGGGGTTTGGCAAGGGGTTAAACACCACACCCCCACGTAGGGGTTAGGCAGGGTTACACACCCCACCCCCATGCTAGGGGTTAGGGAAAGGGGTTTTCACACCCCCACCCACACGTAGGGATTAGGCAAGGGATTACACACCACACCCACACTGCTAGGGATTAGGCAAGGGATTACACACCACACCCACACTGCTAGGGATTAGGCAAGGGATTACACACCACACCCACACTGCTAGGGATTAGGCAAGGGATTACACACCACACCCCACGCCCGGGATTAGGAAGGGATTACAACCACACCAAAACGCAGGGATTAGGCATGGGATTTCACACACACCCCCAATGCTAGGGATTTGGCATGGGATTTTTACACCCCACCCCAATGCAGGGATTAGGAAGGGGGTTACACACCACACCCACATGCTAGGGATTAGGCAAGGGGTTTCACACCCACCCCCAAATGCTAGGGATTAGGGATGGGATTAAACCACACCACACTTAGGGATTTGGCAAGGGGTTAACACCACCCACATGCTAGGGATTTGGCAGGGATTTCACCCACACCCACACTGCTAGGGATTAGGGAAGGGGGTTACACCCACACCACATGCTAGTACTAACTTTTTTTTTTTTTTTTTTTACTTTTTTTTTTTACTTTTTTTTTTTTTTTTACTTTTTTTTTTTTTTTTTCTTCGTGTTTGTTTTGAGTATGAGCACCTTATTTATGTTTTACCTTTATTGGTGAGGTGTTTACTGTTTGCCTTACCTGTGATGACTGGAGGATGGCGTTGGTGAGCATGTAGGCCCCCTCCAGACGCCCCCTGTCCCCCGGGTTGACGGCGAAGAGCAGGTTGGTGATGCCCAGCAGGGGGAACAACACCACCGTGGCCTTGATGGCTTTCCTGAAGGTGTTGAGAGCGGTAGTAATATACACACACACCACACACACACACACACACCAACACACACACACACACCCCACACACACACACACACACACACACACCCCACATATATACACACAAAAAATGATAAACCAAAAACAAACACACACATGCACACACAACCCCACATGCACACACATACCATGCATACTACACAATATAGGGATACAATATAAGCATAACATATAATACCAACACACACCACAAACCCACACAACACACACACACACAACAACACACACACACAAAACACACACATAAAAGCATAACACAACACACACCCACACAAAAACACACCACACACACACACCCACACACACACAACACACACACACACATTAGGGGTGCTGTTTTTAATTTTAAATTGTGCACACTTTTTCGTTCATATTTATCTTTTGCTTTTTTTTTTTTTTCTCTCTCTCTTTCTCTCTCCCCCCTCTCTCTTCTCTTCTCTCTCTCTCCCCTCTCTCTTCTCTCTCCCTCCTCTCTCCTCCTCTTTCACCTCATTGGGTCGTTCCGGCGTCGCTCGCTCTCAGTTTTTGGGCAAGGATTGATAAGGTGATCGGAACAGAGGTTGATTGGGGGTCACCGGACTGAGGGGGGAGGACACAATAATACAAGGATAATAGGAAAAAACAAAGCCAGGAGAAACCTTTTTGGGCATAACGAGGGGTCGTGAAACATACACAATATTTAAAATAATGTAAAAGAACAGTTGATAAAGGATACCATGTCCCTAAAGAAGATAGAGACATGGAAGTTTCGTAGTAAAAACTGATAGGTTGGAGGTTGTCCTCCAGGCAACTATCCCCCCTTCTTCAATGACACCCTGTGCATTCGGTCAGCGGTTCGAGTCCGCCTAGTTCATGCTGACGTGGCGGCGCTTTGTATAGTCAATAACCTTGTAGTTGGTACTTGCAAAGTGTCTAGATAGGATGAAAATCTTATCTTATCTTCTTCAATGACACTCAACTGTCTCCTTCTTCTACAATTAACATTCTTGGACTATCCTTTACTAAAAATCTGAACTGGAAATCTCACATTTAATTTCTTGCTAAAACAGTTTCTAAGAAGTTAGGTGTCCTCACTGTCCTGTGGCGTCTGCGTCCATTTTTTCTCCCTCCCAGTTGCTTGCTCTCTACAGGGGCCTTATCCGCCCATGTATGGAGTATGTCTCACATGTTTGGGGGGATCCACTCATACAGCTCTCCTAAACAGGGTTGAGTCAAAAGCTTTTCGTCTCATCAACTCTCCTCCTCTGACTGACTGTCTTAAATTTAATTTAATGATTTAAATTATTTAAATCACCGCCGCAATGTTGCTTCTCTTGCTATCTTGAACTTCTACCGTTATTTTCATGCTCACTGCTCTTCTGAACTTGCTAACTAACTGCATGCCTCCCCCCCTCCCGCGGCCTCGCTGCACAAGACTTTCTACTCATTCTCATCCCTATTCTGTCCATCTTCCTAATGCAAGAGTTAACCAGTAGTACCTTTGCTCTTTCATCTCCTGCACTGGTAAACTCTGGAACTCTCTTCCTGTTTCTATTTTTCCATCTTCCTACGACATATTATTTTCAGGAGAGGAGTGACAAGACACCTCCTGAACTAAATTGACTCACCCCCCTTTTCTGCAATCTGTTACCGCGTCTTCTTTATAGGGACAGCTGGCGGGGCTTTTGTTGCCTCTTTATTTTTATCTTGTGCCCTTGGCCTGTCCTCTGAGATGTAAAAATAATGACTAAAACAACCCAAACAAACACGCTACTCGAAGCTCCTCAACCTACTTCACATTGCCAATCTCCAGGATTCTTACTCTGATAAACAAGATCGCGTGTGTTTCCTCCCTTGTCCAGATTTTCTCAGTCCGCCAGGCTCACCCAGGCCCCCTAATGAGTGACCTCGAGTCTGACGGAAAATCAGTGCCCCCTAAAAGAAGATGCCA
>JACEEZ010002995.1:0-20000 GCA_016584305.1 Chionoecetes opilio
ATTTTTCCTTCCCCTTTGGAAAAAGGGGGCTGGGGGCCCAAGGATGAAAGTTTTTGTCCTGAAAAATATTATTTTCTCTCGATAGAGCGAAGACAATGTCAATGCTTGTGTTTTTTGAACGGAACGTTGCAAATATCTGGTAAAAATTATTTTAAAATAGAATATTATTCGTTGTAGTCCTTCAGCATTATCATAGAAATATTAATCTTGTGTTTTTGATATTTTTATAACCTTTCTGATGACTCTTAGTAGTGATATTTTCATGAAATCCAATTAACTCTTGCTAAATGTAGCGCTCAGCGCTTCGTCTAAGCCGCCGTCTTAGGACGTGTCTTAGACTTTCTCGAACACTTAGGACGCAGGGTTAGGACGAATCCTAGGACGAATCCTAAATCTTTATAAGTATGGGCCCTGGGCAGGAACCCAGGAACAAAGCTAGTTGCGCCAGCAACGACCATCTCTCTGAACTTCTTTTCCTAACGACGAAAGCTACAAAGCCTCCCTTTTCGGTCGTTAACGCGTCGGAAGGCGCTGACTGGCTAAGGCGAGTAATGACGTCATCAAGCGCGTCATCAGCCACCAGCCAATGACAAACAGTTTTTAAAACTTCTCGACCAATCACAAATCAGCGAGACATATTTCCGGGCAAGATTGGCATGCCAGACTGCCTCTCCCCGCCTTCTTTCCCCGTCATCTCAAACTAATTCTCGTTTTATACGGAATGCTTGCGTTTTAAGGAGTTTTAATGTATCAGATAGTAAGATGTATAAGTAAGGAGCCTGTGTTGCTAGTGTTTTGGTGGTAGAAGGTGCGTATGTGGGTTGAAATAGTGAATATTTGTGTTATGGAGAGGCCCCGCGGCAAGGCCTCTCCGTTACTCTGCTCCGCCATCAGTCACCTCATCATAACATCTTTAAATCACCCTTATTTAAGGTGACACACGGTGCTACATTGATTTAGATAATGACAAGTATGTATAACATCTCACCATAATCACTAAGTTGTATAATAACGAGTAATAAGACTTAATCCTGCCCAAACCTACAGTGGCGGAGGAGCTGGCGGCTCCAGCGGCGCCGCCACTCAAAACTTTTGAGTAAAAACCCGCAGTTATCCGCCTCAACTGTGCCTTCCTGAAGAAGACAGTCAGCTCCCACGCCTGTGATAGCACCAGGGATCATAGGCTTCCTCAAGGGTTCTCGCTCCCCTACTAAATATTACCAAAGACATCTATCTCCCTTGGTGAAGTTGGTGTTGATATCCACCTCACGGGCTTCATCATGCTGCTGCTGCTGCTGCCGAAGGCCGCGCTGCCAGACGTGGATGAGTCCCTTGCTTGTATTTCATCTCTTTACTCATATATATGAATAATATCCACCCAATGAAACATATGTCTACATTCACCTATAAAAAAAAAATTTCATAGCATACCAAGCAAAATGAGCTGTCGGGGAGTTTCCCCGCCCTCTGCTAATCCCGGGTCTTGAGCAGTGTTGGCCAGTGTGCACGTTAACGCGAAACCGACGACTTTTCCGCGCTGTGGGGTTCCGTTTTGGACTGAGCCCAAAAAAAAGGTCTTTAAGTGTTTTGTGGTTTTGGGCCCCGGGCCCTTTCCCGCCTTAAATTAATACTAAACTTTGGTATTAACTCCCGACTTTACGTTTAAACTTCACATTTACTGTTACCCTCACTCACTCTTAATTAAATCTTTACTTTTAAAGTTTGGTACAACTTAATAGGCTGGCGGGACTTCAAAATCCTTAATCCCAAAGTTAATAGTGGGAAAATATTCGAAATGGCCGCCGTTTGGGAACCCCCATCGCCCTTCAGACTTAAATGCAAATAAGTCATAACAAATACGAACGCTAAAGTTACAATTAGGTCTATATAGGCGCTGCGAAGCTGAATATGTAGCTACATAGACCTACAAACCTAGTTTAAAGGGGAAGATATATCTAGAAGAAGGGAAAGTCTTATTAAATCTCAGGCAAATGAACTGGGGGTCCGTCAAAAATCCACAGTCTTTTTCCAAACGCTGTCAGTGGAATAAAATTTTAGTTCCTTACAAGAAAGCAGAGGAAGCCATTCAGATGGGAAAACTAAAAACGGTCTGCATTACTTTATGGTACTCGAGATCTCGTCGACCCTGTGTGGGGACGAAAATTTTGAAACAGGACATCTAATCTGTGGGGGGAGTATACCCAGCTGACCGGGCACGTCGAGTTTCAATGTCCCGCACATACAAAAATTTAATACACACAAGCAGCGTCACACCCCTCACAACCTTGCTAATCAAGCTTTTACATAAAGGGCCCTCGTGGGTTGACTGAAAAAATGAAAACCTCCCACGGCAACCCTTTTTAATCGTGATTTTTACAATTCTTGAACTTTTTTTTCCGTGTTAAAAAATTATTTATGGTTTATACTGTTTATCTAGTAAATTTAATCTTCAAAAGATCTTTTTTCATTTTTCTTAAAAAATATTTCTTTTTTTTCGGTAGTTTGGTTTTTTAAAAAAGCGTCCTAGCAAAGGGTTTACACCAAATACCAGGGGTCTGCTAATACCTACACTCAAAGTGGATGAGTGACATATCAAAAACTTTTTATTGTCAAGGGGAACGCAAAATTCACCGAAACCCCTAAAAGGACGACCCAAAATTCAGTTAGAAAGCTAGAAGATCGCCAGTAGATCGCCCTTTTTCGGAAACCGTACTGACGATCAGATAAAGATTGTGACAAAAGATCCTTAGAAACTTCTTATTAAGTATAGATTCAAAAACTTTAGAAAGGAGGAAGTCAAAGCTAAGGGGCGGTAGATAGAAGGGTTAGAAAGGTCACCCTCTTAGAACAGGGGTTGGATGTGACAAAATTTGAAGAAAAAAAGGTGGGAAAAAGACAAAAACGGAAAAGTTTGACTAGGCAGGGTGCAAGCACAGAAGCAATTTTTGGAACAAAAGGGGGACCCGAGGGCCGTAAGCCTTCCGAGATCTAGGCCCGAAAAGGGGGTAAGAAAACATCATTCCCAAGGATCTTAATAACAGGGAAATATAGTCAAGGGGGGGGAGAAGGAGGACAAACCCTTTTCAACCCAAATGTAATTTTTAGCAAAGGGTTGAACGAAGAGTTAGCTTTGAAGTAGATATTATTTTTTCCGTCGATAGAGCGAGAAGACCAGAGGTCAATGTTTTGTGTCTTTTGAACGTAACGTTGGCATATCTTGTTACATATTCTTATAGATAATTCATTACGTTGTAGTCTTCAGCAATTATCATAGAAATATTAATCTTGGTTTTTGATATTTTTTATACCTTTCTGACTGACTCTAGTAGTGATTTCATCTTAAAATCCAAATTGGCCTCCTGCTAATGTAGCGGCTCAGCGCTTCGTCCTAAGCCAGCCCGTCCTTAGGACCGTCTTAGACATTTTTCCTCGCACCTTAGGACGCAGGGTTAGGACAATCCTAGAAGAATCCTAAATCTTTATAATATTTGGCCCAGGACCCCTCAATTAAAAAAAAAAAAACCTAAAAAAAAAACCCATGTTTTTCAAGCTAAAACAAAACTAACAGCAAACACAACAAACAACAAGCAGCGTCTATATTACCTACACTACTTACCTATATCTGTAGAAAAACCGATTCTGAAAGAGAAAATGCACACAAAATACATAACTGCACATTAATTAAACATAAACACATAAATGAACGTCATCAAGCTCATCATCATCAGTCACCAGCCCAATAGAGAAAACTTGTTTTTAAAACTTTCTCGACCAAGTCACAAGGGTCAGCGAACATGTTTCCGGGCTAAGAAATGGACATGCCAGACTGCCTCCTCCGCCTTGTCCCCCGTCATCTCAACTATTCTCATTAATTTGGAATGCTTTGCGTTCTTAAAAGGAGTTTTAAAACGATCAGATAGTAAGATATATAGTAACTGAGCCTGTGTGCTAGTGTTTTTTTGGTGGTAAAAGGTGTGGTATGGTGGGTTGAAATAGTGAATATTTGTGTACATAGAAGGGGGTCTGCCCCGCGGCAAAAAAATTCTCCATCACTCGTCTCACTCTGCCCCGTCCAGTCGGCGCCTCTCATAGAACATCCTTTAAATCAACCCTTATTTAAGGTGAAAACACTGGCTACATTGATATAGATGATGACCACGTGTATATAACATCCTCACCATAATCACTAAGTTGTATATAACGATTAATAAGAACGTTTTACTCCTGCCCAAACCTACCGTGGTGGCTCCAGCGGCGGCCGCCACTCAAACTTTTTGAGTAAAAACGCCGCCGTCATCCCCTCACCGCCGCGACACGATTTGCCTTCCTGAAGACATCAGCTCCCAACGGCCTGTAATAGCACCATAGGATATCACACAGGGGATCATAGGATTCCTCAGAGGTTTCATCGGCATTCCCCAACCTACTAAATTTAACCAAAGACATCTATCTCCTTGGTTTAATGTTGTGTGATATCCACCTCATCGGGCTTTCATATGTTGCTGGCTCATAGTGTGGCTGCGCTGCTGCTGCCAAAGGCCGTGCTGCAACGTGGATGATCCCTTGCTTTTGTATTTCATCTCTTTACTCATATATATGGAATGAATCCATTCCAAATGCAATCATATGTCTACATTCACCTAGATAATTATTTTTCTAAGCATACCAAACATAAGAAGCGGCGCCTGAGAACTTCCTACAGTCTGCAATACCGTCTCGAGCAGTCGTTTGGCCAGTCTGGCACGTTATTTTCAGATTGATTAATTATCGTACGACCTTAGGTAAAAATCTATATTTATCAGTAAATTTTTATAATTTTAGTAAATAACTTGTAATTTACTTTAGTAATAACTTGGTCGTATTTTACTCACCCCATTTTGAATGTCGTAACAATTGGATTTTCGATCTCGTATATTGAAAATAGACCCTAATTTACACATCTCGTATCATCGGATTCTCGTATATCGAATGCTCGTATAACGGGACCTCCCTGTATATAAATCCTGCCTGCGCCACCATGGGCGAGGGCCAACCATCATGGCCCTCATGTGAACCTTCAGGGCTTACGATCCCACCCCTGGAGGTCACTGCCTACAGGCGCTGTGGTGTCCCCCTTGCTAGATGTTAATTTGAAGGGCTCAAGAAGCCTGGAGATTACGCTGCCACCACCCACATTAAGTGTGAAAGAAACAATATTAAAAACCAAAGAATATATGAGGGTAACTGAATGAAATGGATAACTTTTTAAACAGGGTTTCTTCATAATGATCTGTCTTTGAGTAATCACATCCCCACTCCAGGGTTCCACAATAATTGGTAACGGTACAAAAATAAACTTAAATATCACTTGGGCTGAACATAATAACAAATAGCTTAATCACTTGTAACTAGGTAGTCTACTGTGTGGGTTGTCACTAGAAGGTTCCCGTGGTGTAACGGGAAGCACAGCCGCCCGGCATGCGGAAGGTCCCGGGTTCGATCCCCGAGCGGTGCAACCTTTTTTGGTGAGACCCCCTACTCTAACATCTACCTATCTCTACCTAGAATCGTATCTACTAATCTGATAACAGTCATGGCCTTAGCTCGTAAGCGTGTAGGCCCGGGCGATCACAACACTTGCTGCAACACTCCGCTGGCTCGACACACCGCCGTCTCAGCTCGCCTCTACACAGCGCTTCCACGTGCTCGGTGCTTCAATGGACACCCCTCTATAAGGCCGTCGTCTTGTCCTCCGCTCACTTCTTAAAACCCTGTATGAACAGTACAAGTTACAAGCCTATCGTGAAGTAATAAATTCACAGGAAATCCTTACAAGTGGGACGTCAAACACCTACCTTTTACAGGGTTGCCGGGAAGGACACAGACAATGAAGGACAAAGGAAGAACAAGGAAGGACACACAGAATCCCCACACGTCTGGGCTACCGCAGCGAGTGGAAGAGAGAGAGTGTGGCCACCTGCTTCTCCTTCCTCGCTTTAGTAATCATGACGTCACACAACAACAAATCACAAACACACAAAGGGGAAAAACAAACACAAAAGCCCTACGAACATTGACGAAACGGACCAATAGCATCCTAACTTTTCGCCTGTCCTTTGTACATTACTTTGCAAGTACATGGAAAGGTCCCGTTATATGAGCATTCGTATACGAGAATCCGATGATACGAGATTGTGTAATTTAGGGGTCTCTTTTCAATATACCAGATCGAAAATCCAATGCTCCGACATTCAAACATGGGTTGAGTAAAATGACCAAGTTATTTTACAATGTAAATTACAAGTTATTTACTAAAATTATAAAGTCATTTACCTGACATATAATGATTTAACCTAAGGTTGTAACGATAATCATCCTGAAATATGAAATTCTGAATTCTGGTGGCTCGTACGACAATGTACCTACCAAAAATTCACAACTGCCTGGACAATGTAAATGATTCAGGATGGGCAGAGACGAGTTTGTGGGCATTGGAAGAGGGGTAATCTTCGCACCCTCCCTACTGGTCCCCTTACCCTACGCCTGCCTTCTCCAGTGTAGTGTATCAAAAAAACGCGGGCGTCCCCAAGCGTACACTACAACTTCTTTGTTGCTTTGTATGTTTTGTGCCTTGTGAGTCTATTTTAGTGATAGTTACTGTTTTACTTAATGTGCTTATTGTGACTTATTGGTGCTCCTGTCCTAACTGTGGCTGTCACACAGCTTAATTCCATATGTGTTTTGTGTGGGGTGTGGGTATAAAGAGCCCTGTATTTGAGAGTTTGGGGTTGTGTTTGCTATAGTTTATTTTAGCTTGAAAACATTTTTTAATTTTTTTTTTATGTATTTTTTATAATTTGAGATAGGGGTCCTGTACCAAACCTATATTTTAAACATTAGGTATGTGTTTAGTTATAAACCGATTTTGGCTTTACGAGTAGCCCGGGTGGCACCAACTGCTCGTATCTTGGGGGCCTCCGCTTTACATTAAATCCAAATACATTAAATACATAATATATATCCAAATGATTTGGACTGAGGAGTGAAGAAAAAATACTATTTACCAAGTGGCTACATATTACTTCAGCTCGTCTAGGTGTAAACTTTCCGTCAATCCCGTGACTCATGCTCCCTCATTGCAGTGCTAGAGCCACAAATGTATCAAAACAATATTAAAAATAATAGCTCCAGGTTTTTATGCATCTCCCTCGTGGCTGATGTCCCCGCACCTCCATTTCTTGTGTCATTTTTACAACATTTTCTTAATTTCTTCTTTGTACATGACCAAACCACCTGTGCCGCCTCTGCCATTTACCCTTGATTTCCAGTGGATTTTCAATTTATTTTAAACCTGTTTGTATAATGCACTATTTACAGGTATCATATTCTTTTTGAATATGATTTCCTATGATAGGTTTCACGATCCTATACTGTGATATAAAATTTGTGTTATTGTAGTTTGTGATCGCTCTAATATTCTACTGTTGAAATAAACCTTGCAGAGGCTTTGCTCTCGGCGCCACGGAGGTAGAAGCGGGCGACTGTGTGTTCATCAGGAATGCCGACGCCGTGGACAGCGACGACGTGAGAGGCTGTGACATTGCCAGGATTGTGAGGTGCTTTGATAACGGTAAATATCAGACTAATATCTTTGGGTGTCGTGATGCCAATGTTTTGTTTGCTGCCTTTCGTATCATCACCATTGTGCACGTATGTGGTGTTGATGCCCATTTTATAAATACGTATTATGCAGTGTGTACAGCTACATAGGCAGTGCTCTCTTTCTCTGTGTAGCACACACCCACATGACTACTGACTCGGAAGCAAAGAGAAGGTCGATACATAAGAGGACATACAAAAAAATTAGGAAAAGGGAGATACCTGAAGGTAAAGGAGAGCCTGATCAACATCAAGAAGTACAGCTTCCCTCATAGAAATGTAGAGGTTTGGAATGGACTAAATGAGGAGGTGATATGGGCACATAATGCACCCATTGAAAGAAAGACTGGATGAATATAGATACGGAGACGGGACCACACAAGTGTAGCTCAGGCCCTGTAAAACACAACTAGGTAAATACACACACATTAACCATGGATTTTTCACTGACAAATTCGCGCGGTTACTGTCTCCCTTGAGCAGGGGGATGGAGGTGTGTGGTGTGTGAGGTCCCAGCATTAGCCAAATATCGGTAATAATGAGTTCCAAGCTCGCTCCGGGAGGGTGAAACTGGCGATCACGAGTCCGGTTCGCGTGGACAAGACCATGGGTGAATGACACACACACACACACACACACACACACACACACACACACACACACACACCACACACCACACACACACACACACACTGCCCAATCACATCTATCTTGTTTCCTTTACTGTTATTTAACCCTACATTTGTATGAGAATCAAGGCATTGCATTACGTCCACAGGAGAACGCAATAACAAGAATCGAATACAAGTTCAGTGGTATTCAAGAATTCATGACATCAAAGCCAACCACTGGGCAGACATTCCAAAAGGTAAGAAACTTATTTCATTTCATTGTTTTCAAACATGAATATAGTTTTTGTAATTAGAGTGTTTTTATGAAAAAAAATGTTGATATCTTCAGATATTTTACTGCTACCTACAGGCCTGTCTCCTCCCGATGGCTCCCTGGAGGTGGTGAGGGAAGACAGACCATTCACCACTGATGTTGATGCCGAGAGTGTCCACAGCCTCTGTCACGTGAGTCTCTTCTTGGAATGAATTGTACCCTATTGCCTCATGATAAGAAGTGTCTGCCTGCACAAACTCCTACAGCTAGACCATCATTTCATTCTGATAAATAAATACGTACTACATGCAGTATCACCAACAGTTTATGGCATGTATATAGTACTGTAATTGTAATATTTCTTAATGGCACCATGACTTATAGCCACTCATCCGTTCTGATCCCAGGTGAGAGAAGTGCCTTGTGACGTGGCCCCGAGAAGTGTTGTGCGGCCGCGCCTCAACAATGTGCCGTTCTTTGTGTGCCGCTTCACGTATGGCGGGAAGAAGCCTCGTCTCCTGCCCCTTGAGGTGGTAGAAGTACCTCAGGAAACTCCGGCTAAGAAGTATGTAGTCTGATAAGTGGATCAAGGGATGCAGTAAAGGAGAGGCATGAAAGGTTCTCACGGCTAGTAATTGGGGCAGAACAAGAAGTAACGGATTCAAACTGGAAAAGTGTAGATTTAAAAATGAAATAGGGAAAAACTGGTTCACAAATAGGGTGGTGAATGATTGGCATGGACTCAGTCGTCAGGTCATTTGTGCGGATTCAATAGGGAGTCTTAAAAGGAGGTTGGATAGATTCATGGATGGGGATGAGAGGGGGATGTAGGGAGTGTTAAGGGGCCGGCTGGTCACAAATTGGAAAACATAAAAAAAAAGAAATTACTGGCGCTGCGTTCGGCAATCAACTGTCTGATTGTGGAGTATTTCATCAGAATTCGCCTTAGTTTCGTAGTTATGGGGATTAACCTTCCTCATGAGGGGGACCAGGAGCCTGAAGACAGGATTACTTGCCTGGGCATCAACATATATGATTCAATTAGAAGAAGTATTATTTTATATGTTGTAAATACTCAAGACTTCAAAATAAATACAAATACCCTGCTATCACCTACTTAGGGTTCAGTATACAGGAGTTCAAAGTTAGCGAACACTTTAGTGGCCCGGACCTCAAGACATAAGTTTTATATGTTCACACTGGATCTCCTCCATCAACTTTTAACCAAAGGGCACCAAAAGATAGAGGTAACAAAAAGGCCGCTTAGTTGGCAGTCCCTATAAAGAAGAGAGTAAGATAATAAAGAAAGGATGTGGGCCAATTTAGTTCGGAGTTTAGATACATGGAAATATTTATATGTTCACACTGAATCTCCTCCATCAACTTTTAACTAATTTCAATGAAAATTCACACATAATATGCCTACACCTGCCTGATTCACTATATAGAAAGTTTTTTTTAAATATCTAAAAGGGTCTAATTTAGAAGAGGGGAAAAAAAGAAAAAAAAAAGAAGCTTTTGGGGGTGAAGGCAAGCCTGAAAATTTGAACATTTATATTTCACAGAAAAAATATTTTCAGTACGATTTCTGTATAAGTTTGAAGGTCTGAACAAGGTCCTTGTAGCATGCCATGTTATGGTTCATGCAGGTAGAGCAATTACTATAGGAGGCAAAACAATTGAAAATTTTTACATTTTTTGAAAGAAGTGAAAAGGCTGAAGAATGAAAGTGTTGCAGATTGTTCTTTTTGGCGAGAATTGATGTCTGTCACGCCCCAAACTCCTGGGGCTAATTTCATAGCAGTAACCCAATAAATAAAAAAATAAAAAAATTATCAGCCGGTCCCGTTAAGTAACAGGAACTACCACGTGTAGGTCTTGCGGCCTCTTGTAGCTTCCTTATGTTCTTATGTTCTTATGATATTATATATATATACATTTTTGGGACTGGATGGGTAAAAAACCAGTAATATTATTAAGCGTTGAGTATTTTCTGATGCTATTGTTGTCACATGAGAATTGTAAGGAAGCAATCTGCAAAACAATGATGTCATGGAATGTGGTGTGAAAAAAAAAGCCCTCTAACCCCCACCGTAGATAAAAGTCAAGTCGCCACCTGCAGTCATGTCGCCAGGCGCCATATATTACGAATTATAGCATTACTACTGATTTTTATATGCCACTGAAGATGATACACAGTAGTTTATATCATGACTGTATAATCTACTCTGTTTCAGCATTGTTTTATGCTATGTAGCTGCAAGTATAGACGGTTTCAAATTTCACTACGCGTTTTTTTCTTCGGGCGACGACGACAGCGGTACGACACTCGGTAAATAAACACTAGATGGCGACTCTACTGTTGGTAGCCACTTTGTAGATATTTTTGTAATATGTTCATTTATAGCCATAATATAACACAGATGAAGACACAAAATGACACAGACTCTCCAGATAGCCCCTTCTAACTGTCCTGAAATCATGGATGTAGAAATGTAACTATTAACGCCACCACACGTCTGTAAACAGAAAAAAAAGTTGTCCTGGCGACTTAACTGTTATCTATGGTAGGGATGTTGTGGCCTGTGGTGAGCTATTTACTACATAGTTCAGTGAGTGATCCCTTCTTACAAAAATAACGAACTGATCTATTAATGATTAAATAGCTATGAAAAAGCTGATTTATTAATGATTAAGTAGATATAACTGTCATGCCCTAGTATTGTGGACAGAAAATGTTATTCTAGCGCAGCGTGGCGAAGATTCTTGACTGCTTATCAGTGTATTTGAATCATTTGATGTTACTGGGCCGTTTATAGAAGCATCATGAAGTCTGTATATGCATTTTGTCACAAGTAGGTAAGGTTCCCTAGATGACTCCACAGGACTGAAATATTCTCCCATATATACTTTAAGCATCCCTAAATGACTCAACAGGACTGAAATATTCTCCCATATATACTTTAAGCATTCCTAAATGACTCCACAGGACTGAAATATTCTCCCATATATACTTTAAGCATTCCTAAATGACTCAACAGGACTGAAATATTCTCCCATATATACTTTAAGCATTCCTAAATGACTCAACAGGACTGAAATATTCTCCCATATATACTTTAAGCATCCCTAAATGACTCCACAGGACTGAAATATTCTCCCATATATACTTTAAGGTTCCCTAAATGACTCCACAGGACTGAAATATTCTCCCATATATACTTTAAACATTCCTAAATGACTCCACAGGACTGAAATATTCTCCCATATATACTTTAAGGTTCCCTAAATGACTCAACAGGACTGAAATATTCTCCCATATATACTTTAAGCATTCCTAAATGACTCAACAGGACTGAAATATTCTCCCATATATACTTTAAGCATTCCTAAATGACTCAACAGGACTGAAATATTCTCCCATATATACTTTAAGCATCCCTAGATGACTCAACAGGACTGAAATATTCTCCCATATATACTTTAAGCATTCCTAAATGACTCAACAGGACTGAAATATTCTCCCATATATACTTGAAGCATTCCTAAATGACTCAACAGGACTGAAATATTCTCTTATATATACTTTAAGCATTCCTAAATGACTCCACAGGACTGAAATATTCTCCCATATATACTTTAAGCATCCCTAGATGACTCAACAGGACTGAAATATTCTCCCATGTATACTTTAAGCATTCCTAAATGACTCAACAGGACTGAAATATTCTCCCATATATACTTGAAGCATCCCTAGATGACTCAACAGGACTGAAATATTCTCCCATGTATACTTTAAGCATTCCTAAATGACTCAACAGGACTGAAATATTCTCCCATATATACTTTAAGCATTCCTAAATGACTCCACAGGACTGAAATATTCTCCCATATATACTTGAAGCATCCCTAAATGACTCAACAGGACTGAAATATTCTCCCATATATACTTTAAGCATTCCTAAATGACTCCACAGGACTGAAATATTCTCCCATATATACTTTAAGCATTCCTAAATGACTCCACAGGACTGAAATATTCTCCCATATATACTTGAAGCATTCCTAAATGACTCCACAGGACTGAAATATTCTCCCATGTATACTTTAAGCATTCCTAAATGACTCCACAGGACTGAAATATTCTCCCATATATACTTTAAGCATTCCTAAATGACTCCACAGGACTGAAATATTCTCCCATATATACTTTAAGCATTCCTAAATGACTCAACAGGACTGAAATATTCTCCCATATATACTTTAAGCATTCCTAAATGACTCCACAGGACTGAAATATTCTCCCATATATACTTTAAGGTTCCCTAAATGACTCAACAGGACTGAAATATTCTCCCATATATACTTTAAACATTCCTAAATGACTCCACAGGACTGAAATATTCTCCCATATATACTTTAAGCATTCCTAAATGACTCAACAGGACTGAAATATTCTCCCATATATACTTTAAACATTACTAAATGACTCAACAGGACTGAAATATTCTCCCATATATACTTTAAGCATTCCTAAATGACTCAACAGGACTGAAATATTCTCCCATATATACTTTAAGCATCCCTAGATGACTCAACAGGACTGAAATATTCTCCCATATATACTTTAAGCATTCCTAAATGACTCAACAGGACTGAAATATTCTCCCATATATACTTGAAGCATTCCTAAATGACTCAACAGGACTGAAATATTCTCTTATATATACTTTAAGCATTCCTAAATGACTCCACAGGACTGAAATATTCTCCCATATATACTTTAAGCATCCCTAGATGACTCAACAGGACTGAAATATTCTCCCATGTATACTTTAAGCATTCCTAAATGACTCAACAGGTCTGAAATATTCTCCCATATATACTTGAAGCATCCCTAGATGACTCAACAGGACTGAAATATTCTCCCATGTATACTTTAAGCATTCCTAAATGACTCAACAGGACTGAAATATTCTCCCATATATACTTTAAGCATTCCTAAATGACTCCACAGGACTGAAATATTCTCCCATATATACTTGAAGCATCCCTAAATGACTCAACAGGACTGAAATATTCTCCCATATATACTTTAAGCATTCCTAAATGACTCCACAGGACTGAAATATTCTCCCATATATACTTTAAGCATTCCTAAATGACTCCACAGGACTGAAATATTCTCCCATATATACTTGAAGCATTCCTAAATGACTCCACAGGACTGAAATATTCTCCCATGTATACTTTAAGCATTCCTAAATGACTCCACAGGACTGAAATATTCTCCCATATATACTTTAAGCATTCCTAAATGACTCCACAGGACTGAAATATTCTCCCATATATACTTTAAGCATTCCTAAATGACTCAACAGGACTGAAATATTCTCCCATATATACTTTAAGCATTCCTAAATGACTCCACAGGACTGAAATATTCTCCCATATATACTTTAAGCATTCCTAAATGACTCAACAGGACTGAAATATTCTCCCATATATACTTTAAGCATTCCTAAATGACTCCACAGGACTGAAATATTCTCTTATATATACTTTAAGCATTCCTAAATGACTCAACAGGACTGAAATATGCTCCCATATATACTTTAAGCATTCCTAAATGACTCCACAGGACTGAAATATTCTCTTATATATACTTTAAGCATTCCTAAATGACTCCACAGGACTGAAATATTCTCCCATATATACTTGAAGCATTCCTAAATGACTCTACAGGACTGAAATATTCTCCCATATATACTTTAAGCATCCCTAAATGACTCCACAGGACTGAAATATTCTCCCATATATACTTTAAGCATTCCTAAATGACTCCACAGGACTGAAATATTCTCCCATGTATACTTTAAGCATTCCTAAATGACTCCACAGGACTGAAATATTCTCCCATGTATACTTTAAGCATTCCTAAATGACTCCACAGGACTGAAATATTCTCCCATATATACTTTAAACATTCCTAAATGACTCCACAGGACTGAAATATTCTCCCATATATACTTGAAGCATTCCTAAATGACTCAACAGGACTGAAATATTCTCCCATATATACTTTAAGCATTCCTAAATGACTCAACAGGACTGAAATATTCTCCCATATATACTTTAAGCATTCCTAAATGACTCAACAGGACTGAAATATTCTCCCATATATACTTTAAGCATTCCTAAATGACTCCACAGGACTGAAATATTCTCTTATATATACTTTAAGCATTCCTAAATGACTCAACAGGACTGAAATATTCTCCCATATATACTTTAAGCATCCCTAAATGACTCAACAGGACTGAAATATTCTCTCATATATACTTTAAGCATTCCTAAATGACTCAACAGGACTGAAATATTCTCCCATATATACTTTAAGCATTCCTAAATGACTCAACAGGACTGAAATATTCTCCCATATATACTTTAAACATTCCTAAATGACTCCACAGGACTGAAATATTCTCCCATATATACTTTAAGCATTCCTAAATGACTCAACAGGACTGAAATATTCTCCCATATATACTTTAAGCATTCCTAAATGACTCAACAGGACTGAAATATTCTCCCATATATACTTTAAGCATCCCTAAATGACTCCACAGGACTGAAATATTCTCCCATATATACTTTAAGCATTCCTAAATGACTCCACAGGACTGAAATATTCTCCCATATATACTTTAAGCATCCCTAGATGACTCAACAGGACTGAAATATTCTCCCATATATACTTTAAGCATTCCTAAATGACTCAACAGGACTGAAATATTCTCCCATATATACTTTAAGCATTCCTAAATGACTCCACAGGACTGAAATATTCTCTTATATATACTTTAAGCATTCCTAAATGACTCCACAGGACTGAAATATTCTCCCATATATACTTTAAGCATTCCTAAATGACTCCACAGGACTGAAATATTCTCCCATATATACTTTAAGGTTCCCTAGATGACTCAACAGGACTGAAATATTCTCCCATATATACTTTAAGCATTCCTAAATGACTCAACAGGACTGAAATATTCTCCCATATATACTTTAAGCATTCCTAAATGACTCCACAGGACTGAAATATTCTCCCATATATACTTTAAACATTCCTAAATGACTCAACAGGACTGAAATATTCTCTTATATATACTTTAAGCATTCCTAAATGACTCAACAGGACTGAAATATTCTCCCATATATACTTTAAGGTTCCCTAGATGACTCAACAGGACTGAAATATTCTCCCATATATACTTTAAGGTTCCCTAAATGACTCAACAGGACTGAAATATTCTCCCATATATACTTTAAGGTTCCCTAAATGACTCCACAGGACTGAAATATTCTCCCATATATACTTTAAACATTCCTAAATGACTCCACAGGACTGAAATATTCTCCCATATATACTTTAAGGTTCCCTAAATGACTCCACAGGACTGAAATATTCTCCCATATATACTTTAAGCATTCCTAAATGACTCCACAGGACTGAAATATTCTCTTATATATACTTTAAGCATTCCTAAATGACTCAACAGGACTGAAATATTCTCCCATATATACTTTAAGCATCCCTAAATGACTCAACAGGACTGAAATATTCTCTCATATATACTTTAAGCATTCCTAAATGACTCCACAGGACTTGAAATATTCTCCCATATATACTTTAAGCATTCCTAAATGACTCCACAGGACTGAAATATTCTCCCATATATACTTTAAGCATTCCTAATGACTCAACAGGACTGAAATATTCTCCCATATATACTTTAAGCATTCCTAAATGACTCAACAGGACTGAAATATTCTCCCATATATACTTTAAGCATTCCTAAATGACTCCACAGGACTGAAATATTCTCCCATATATACTTTAAGCATTCCTAAATGACTCCACAGGACTGAAATATTCTCCCATATATACTTTAAGCATCCCTAAATGACTCAACAGGACTGAAATATTCTCCCATATATACTTGAAGCATTCCTAAATGACTCAACAGGACTGAAATATTCTCCCATATATACTTTAAGCATTCCTAAATGACTCAACAGGACTGAAATATTCTCCCATATATACTTGAAGCATCCCTAAATGACTCAACAGGACTGAAATATTCTCCCATATATACTTTAAGCATTCCTAAATGACTCCACAGGACTGAAATATTCTCCCATATATACTTTAAGCATTCCTAAAAGACTCCACAGGACTGAAATATTCTCCCATATATACTTGAAGCATTCCTAAATGACTCCACAGGACTGAAATATTCTCCCATGTATACTTTAAGCATTCCTAAATGACTCCACAGGACTGAATATTCTCCCATATATACTTTAAGCATTCCTAAATGACTCCACAGGACTGAAATATTCTCCCATATATACTTTAAGCATTCCTAAATGACTCAACAGGACTGAAATATTCTCCCATATATACTTTAAGCATTCCTAAATGACTCCACAGGACTGAAATATTCTCCCATATATACTTTAAGCATTCCTAAATGACTCAACAGGACTGAAATATTCTCCCATATATACTTTAAGCATTCCTAAATGACTCCACAGGACTGAAATATTCTCTTATATATACTTTAAGCATTCCTAAATGACTCAACAGGACTGAAATATTCTCCCATATATACTTTAAGCATTCCTAAATGACTCCACAGGACTGAAATATTCTCTTATATATACTTTAAGCATTCCTAAATGACTCCACAGGACTGAAATATTCTCCCATATATACTTGAAGCATTCCTAAATGACTCTACAGGACTGAAATATTCTCCCATATATACTTTAAGCATCCCTAAATGACTCCACAGGACTGAAATATTCTCCCATATATACTTTAAGCATTCCTAAATGACTCCACAGGACTGAAATATTCCCCCATGTATACTTTAAGCATTCCTAAATGACTCCACAGGACTGAAATATTCTCCCATGTATACTTTAAGCATTCCTAAATGACTCCACAGGACTGAAATATTCTCCCATATATACTTTAAACATTCCTAAATGACTCCACAGGACTGAAATATTCTCCCATATATACTTGAAGCATTCCTAAATGACTCCACAGGACTGAAATATTCTCCCATATATACTTTAAGCATTCCTAAATGACTCAACAGGACTGAAATATTCTCCCATATATACTTTAAGCATTCCTAAATGACTCAACAGGACTGAAATATTCTCCCATATATACTTTAAGCATTCCTAAATGACTCCACAGGACTGAAATATTCTCTTATATATACTTTAAGCATTCCTAAATGACTCAACAGGACTGAAATATTCTCCCATATATACTTTAAGCATCCCTAAATGACTCAACAGGACTGAAATATTCTCTCATATATACTTTAAGCATTCCTAAATGACTCAACAGGACTGAAATATTCTCCCATATATACTTTAAGCATTCCTAAATGACTCAACAGGACTGAAATATTCTCCCATATATACTTTAAACATTCCTAAATGACTCCACAGGACTGAAATATTCTCCCATATATACTTTAAGCATTCCTAAATGACTCAACAGGACTGAATATTCTCCCATATTACTTTAAGCATTCCTAAATGACTCAACAGGACTGAAATATTCTCCCATATATACTTTAAGCATCCCTAAATGACTCCACAGGACTGAAATATTCTCCCATATATACTTTAAGCATTCCTAAATGACTCCACAGGACTGAAATATTCTCCCATATATACTTTAAGCATCCCTAGATGACTCAACAGGACTGAAATATTCTCCCATATATACTTTAAGCATTCCTAAATGACTCAACAGGACTGAAATATTCTCCCATATATACTTTAAGCATTCCTAAATGACTCCACAGGACTGAAATATTCTCTTATATATACTTTAAGCATTCCTAAATGACTCAACAGGACTGAAATATTCTCCCATATATACTTTAAGCATTCCTAAATGACTCCACAGGACTGAAATATTCTCCCATATATACTTTAAGCATTCCTAAATGACTCAACAGGACTGAAATATTCTCCCATATATACTTTAAGGTTCCCTAAATGACTCAACAGGACTGAAATATTCTCCCATATATACTTTAAGCATTCCTAAATGACTCCACAGGACTGAAATATTCTCCCATATATACTTTAAGGTTCCCTAGATGACTCAACAGGACTGAAATATTCTCCCATATATACTTTAAGCATTCCTAAATGACTCAACAGGACTGAAATATTCTCCCATATATACTTTAAGCATTCCTAAATGACTCCACAGGACTGAAATATTCTCCCATATATACTTTAAACATTCCTAAATGACTCAACAGGACTGAAATATTCTCTTATATATACTTTAAGCATTCCTAAATGACTCAACAGGACTGAAATATTCTCCCATATATACTTTAAGGTTCCCTAGATGACTCAACAGGACTGAAATATTCTCCCATATATACTTTAAGGTTCCCTAAATGACTCCACAGGACTGAAATATTCTCTTATATATACTTTAAGCATTCCTAAATGACTCAACAGGACTGAAATATTCTCCCATATATACTTTAAGCATTCCTAAATGACTCCACAGGACTGAAATATTCTCTTATATATACTTTAAGCATTCCTAAATGACTCCACAGGACTGAAATATTCTCCCATATATACTTTAAGCATTCCTAAATGACTCAACAGGACTGAAATATTCTCCCATATATACTTTAAGCATCCCTAAATGACTCAACAGGACTGAAATATTCTCCCATATATACTTTAAGCATTCCTAAATGACTCAACAGGACTGAAATATTCTCCCATATATACTTTAAGGTTCCCTAGATGACTCAACAGGACTGAAATATTCTCCCATATATACTTTAAGGTTCCCTAAATGACTCCACAGGACTGAAATATTCTCCCATATATACTTTAAGCATCCCTAAATGACTCAACAGGACTGAAATATTCTCTCATATATACTTTAAGCATTCCTAAATGACTCCACAGGACTGAAATATTCTCCCATATATACTTTAAGCATTCCTAAATGACTCCACAGGACTGAAATATTCTCCCATATATACTTTAAGCATTCCTAAATGACTCAACAGGACTGAAATATTCTCCCATATATACTTTAAGCATTCCTAAATGACTCAACAGGACTGAAATATTCTCCCATATATACTTTAAGCATTCCTAAATGACTCCACAGGACTGAAATATTCTCCCATATATACTTTAAGCATTCCTAAATGACTCCACAGGACTGAAATATTCTCCTATATATACTTTAAGCATCCCTAAATGACTCAACAGGACTGAAATATTCTCCCATATATACTTGAAGCATTCCTAAATGACTCAACAGGACTGAAATATTCTCCCATATATACTTTAAGCATTCCTAAATGACTCAACAGGACTGAAATATTCTC
>JACEEZ010002995.1:25000-87500 GCA_016584305.1 Chionoecetes opilio
TAAATAAGTAAGGAACGGCAGGGGTGTAAGGTTTAAAGGTGCTACTTATTTTGAGCTGTTACCTATCTTATTTCATTATCCTTGATGAGGGCTGTAAAATCCACTTAAAATCTTTCTCTGCACCGTCGAGTGGCCTAAGAACACCCACACGCTGCCCATTAACTCTACCTTCGATTGCGAGGGCATCAGAGGACACAGGGGGGCGGCATGAGCCTCTAATCACAGGCATCACTATAGAAATTACGTGCGACACCACGGGCGAGGACTAACCATCACAGCCCTCAAGTGAACCTCCAGGGCCTATCCCACCCCTGGAGCTCACGGCCTAACGGCACTGTAGGCACACACACACACACACACACACACACACACACACACACACACACACACACACACACACACACACACACACACACACACACACACACACACACACACACACACACACACACACACACACACACACAAAAAAAAACGTGTACGAAGCAGCGCGAAAGTCGGGATGGTAAGAATTTAGGACTCAGCGCGAAACTCGAGGATCGCGAAACTGGCATAGCGTGAAACTGGGGAGGGTTCTGTCTATACTTTTTCATGTTTCAGGCGAAGGGCTGGAAGATCTCTGGCTGTGGATTTGACCAACCTTGAAGCTGCCTCGCGGGACACAATGGCAGAGGAAAGTCAGGGAGAGGAAAGAGGGAAAGAAAACGTCAAGGTGAAATGTAAGTGTGAAGCCGAGTTACTTATCTGATAGCCTTAAGTTTCTACATGATAGGATAATAAGAGTGAATAGAAACATTAACAAGGTAGTGATGGAGATGGAAATGTACTGAAAACACAAATTTTGGACAAGGAACTTATTATTTGACACAATAAGCTATACTGGTTTTTTTAAGAGGTGAAAAATCCTGACCCCTTCCTGTTTACTGTCTGATATTTGATGCCAGGAGAACAGAATACTCCACTTCTTCTAAATTTCAGTTGTATTTTATCATAGTTAACCCTATTATCAGGTAAACTTAGGCATAATTTTAAGCATGAGACCTTAAGATAGAATGATTAAGATTAAGATTTTTGCCTCGTTAAAAAAAGTAGAGGATAGTTAGGCTGAGATTCTTACTTAGCCAAACAGAGCTCACTATGCCTACGATATAATACCAGAGTATGGACTTTTAGAATACAGTAAAACCTCTCGTATTCGGACACTCATTATTCGGACTTTGACATTATTCGGACCTCTCAATTTTTTTTTTTTATTATTTTTTTTTTTTTTTTTTTCGTTTTAGGGGTCGAAATTTCCTAGCTATATATACACCTAGATTTTTTTTTTAGGGGTCGAAATTTCCTAGCTATATATACACCTAGATTTTTTTTTTAGGGGTCGAAATTTCCTAGCTATATATACACCTAGATTTTTTTTTTAGGGGTCGAAATTTCCTAGCTATATATACACCTAGATTTTTTTTTTAGGGGTCGAAATTTCCTAGCTATATATATATACACCTAGATATTTATTTATTTATTTATTTATTTATTTTTTACATATCCCCCCATATATAATCCCGCCATTATTCGGATCCTTGCATTACTCGGACCACTCCTTGGCCCAATTAGTCCCAATATGAGAGGTTTTACTGTATAGATACAATAGTAGAACTTCTTCTTTCTGTTTAACGTCAGTTTTTCCCATAATATCTTATGAGGTTAGACGGCCGATGATACGCTTCCATCTGTCTCTATCCATTGCCTCAACTTCTTCAATGGCCAATGCTGCCATATCCTCTTCAACACACTGCCTCCATGTCCTCCTTGGCCTGCCCGGTGGATGGCGACCTGGCACTTCCACTCTAACAGCTCTCCCCAATGTCTCACCACCTTCTCTCCTCTTCACGTGCCCAAACCACCTCCATTACCTTACTACCACCACTGTACTCAGCTCCTTCAATCCACATATTCCTGCCATCTCTGCTGGACACTTCAATAATAGAATATGAAAGGTAATTGATCTTCCTCAGGTTCAACAAAGAAGCAGGACTGTGAGATTCTGAAACAATCCAAATCACCTTTGAGGCCCAAGAATCAGCCTGTTCACGATAAGGCTGCCTCATCGCCCAGGATGAAACGAAAGTCCTCAGAAACAGAACTACCTCGCGATAGGAAGAAACCTCGAATTGATGCAGACGATACAGAAAACCCTGGCGAGGAAATATCTCGGGTGACAAGCGATGGGGATAAGACAACGGTGGAAAAACAAACAGCATCTTGTCGGAAGCTTAAGATAGTCTGCTATAGAATGCTGAATGAGGGTGTGATTGACAAAAATGGGAACCCAACCTCATTGTCTCCTGAACCAAAGTCCCCAAAATCATCCCTAGTCTCTCCAAATGCCAAGTCAGAGTTGTCACCTATAAAATGTGAGTCTCCAAATGTCAAAACCTCATCGGTGAAAAAAATTGGAAAAATACGTGCTCTCCGAGATAACAAAATTGACGTGTTGGTAGATGATGATGACGAGGAATCGGCTAGTGAGAGTGATGAGTGTGATGATCATGATTTCAAACCCATCAAATCATCGAGGAAGACTACCAAGGTATCCTCCCCAGAGACTCGACAAATAACACGCCACGAAATCTCCGAAAAACACCCCAAATCGAAAAACAAGAACCGAATGGACGATTTTTTGCCTGAATGGTGCCCGCCCAAAAAAAAAGAAACCCAGCGACACCTTGGGGAAGTCTAAATTTCCATCAGAAAATTTTAAATGTGATAAATGGGGTTAAAATCTTTTTTCCTTATCGTGCTGATTTTGAAGGAGCATGACCAGGGGGAGCATGTATTTCGCCCCTTTTCCAAGACCCCCGGCAGTACGTATAAAACCTTTTTTTGGGCCCAAAAGCACCCTCATTTTTCAGATCGTTAGGGGGTAATATATTTTTTTAAGTAAAACCCTGTAATATTTTTTTCCTTTGTATTGGGTCAAAAGGGCGTCAAAAGCCACGCCCCCTCCCCTCCCCTTCTTGCTAGGGGGCAGCTGTTGGTCTTTTCCTCGTATCATCACTCCAATTTCCAATTCTTCACGACTTAACAGGGGGCGGCCCAAATGGACAGCAATCTTCACTACAGAGGGGGGAAAAAATAAAAAATCCCTTTGTATGTGAAGATTGCTGTCCATTTGTCAGGGCCGCTTTTAAAGGGAGTGAAATTTTGTGATGGGTATGATGATACGGGGAAATGCCCCAAATCAGTCCCCCGTAAAATAAAAGGGGAGGCAGGGGCGTGTTTTCCTCACTGAAATTTTAAACCCTAATAAAAAAAATAGACTATGAAAAACAAATCCCCAAAGGATCAGTAACCCATTTCTTTTTTTTACCCACTCTGGAAATATTCCTCTCTCTCTCTCTCTCTCTCCTCTTTTCCATCCTCTTCCCACCCCTCTCTCTCTCCTCTTCTTTTCTCTCCCTCTCTCTCTCCCCCTCTCCTCCCCCTCTCTCCCCTCTCTCTCCCCTCTCCCCTCTCTCCCCTCTCTTCTCCTCCTCTCTCTTCCCCTCCCCTCTCTTCTCCTCTCTCTCTTTCTCTCTCTCCTCCTTTTCTCTCTCTCTCTCTCTCTCTCTCCCCTTTCTCTCCCCTTCTCTCTCATCCTCTCTCCTCCTATTTCCAAACACTGCCCCTGCTATTTTAATAGAAAAGGGACTTTTCCCACTGATTTGGGAAAAATTTAGAAAAATTTACTTAATGTGCAAGAAAAAGGGAAATTTTTTTTTTGGGGCCCCCTGTTTAATTCATAAAGGGAAAGGGGAAAAAGGATCCCTTTTTTTTTAATGTTTGAGACTCCTATCCCGGGAAACTCCCACGTGTAGCTCCCCCAACCCCTCTTGTACCCTTCCTTATGTTTTTTAGGGTTCTTACACACACACACACCACCCTTATTTTCCCTTAAATTTTCTTACACACACACACTTATGTTCTTACACACACAATTATTTTCCCTTTAAAACAACCCCCTTTAAATGTTTTTACACCACACCTTATGTTCTTACACACACCCCACTTAGGTTCCTTATGTTCTTACACACACCCCCC
Source organism: Chionoecetes opilio (assembly GCA_016584305.1). Classification (NCBI taxonomy): domain Eukaryota; kingdom Metazoa; phylum Arthropoda; class Malacostraca; order Decapoda; family Majidae; genus Chionoecetes; species Chionoecetes opilio. The sequence goes on from JACEEZ010002995.1 coordinate 29,078, forward strand.
ACAACATTTAGGGTTCTTATTTTCTTACACCCCACAATTATGTTCTTACCAAAACCCCATTTATTTTTCTTACACACACACATTTATTTCTTACACACACACATTTAAATTTTTTTACCCACACAAAAATTATTTCTTACACACACACCCAAACCCCACACTTATGTTCTTACACACACACACACACCTTTGTTTTAAAACACACACACTTATGTTCTTACACACACACACAAACCAAACCCCCTTAGGGTTTTTTACCACACACACACACACACTTTTTTCTTACACACCACCCCCTTTATGTTCTTACACACCAAACCCCTTTTTTCTTAAAACACACACACTTATTCTTACACACACCCCATTTTATGTTCTTACACACACACATTTATGTTCTTACACACAAAAACCCACACACTTATGTTCTTACACACACACAAAACACACCTTATGTTTTTACACACACACACTTAGTTTTTAAACCACACCCCATTTAATGTTTTTAAACACACACACACACACACACTTATGTTCTACCCCACACACCACACACTTATGTTCTTACAAAACACACACTTATGTTTTTTACCACACAAAACCACACACACTTAGGTTCTTACAAAACACACCCCTTATTTCTTACACACACACACACACACACTTATGTTCTTACACACACAAAATTTATGTTTTTAAACCCCACACACACACCACACCCCACTTATGTTCTTACCCCACAACACTTATTTTCTTACACACACACAAAACACACTTATGTTCTTACACACACACATTTTATTTTCCCTACACACACACACACAAAACACTTATGTTTTACACCCACCATTTTAAGTTTTACCCCACCCCACACACACACACACACTTATGTTCTTATGTTTTTTTACCACACACACTTATTTTTCTTACCACACCCCTTATGTTCTTCACACACACATTTATGTTCTTCACACACCACTTATGTTCTTAACCCCACACACACACACACACCAACTTATTTTTCTTACCACACACACACACACACCTTTGTTTTTACCCACACACCTTTGTTTTACACACACACACACACACACACATTTTATTTCTTACCCACACACACACAAAACCCCTTAGTTTTTTTACACCACACACTTATTTTCTACACACACCCCACACCCCTTATGTTCTTACACCCCACACATTTTAATTTCTTACCACACAAAACCTTATGTTCTTCCCACACACACAAAAACACACTTATTTTCCCTTTAACCCCCAACACACACACTTATGTTCTTACACACACACACACACACATTTATTTCTTCACACACACACACCACCCTAGGGTTCTTACACACACCACACACACCTTATTTTCTTAAAACAAAACACACATTTAAATGTTCTTAACCCCACACACACACCACTTATTTTTCTTACACACACACACACACACACTTAGTTCTTACACACACACACTTTGTTCTTCCCAACACCCCAAAAACACACACTTATTTTCTTACACACACACACACACACACCCCACTTTAATTTTCCTTACACACACACATTTTGTTCTTAACCCACCCCACACCACTTATTTTTCTTCCCACACACACAAACCCATTTTAATGTTCTTACACACACACACTTATTTCTTACCACACACACACACACATACATTTTAGTTTCTTACACACACAACCACACCCCTTATGTTCTTACACACACACAAAACCACACCCCTTATGTTCTTACACCACCACACACCCACATTTATGTTTTTCACACACCCCACACACCCCTTATGTTTTTACACCCACAAAAACACACCACACTTATGTTTTACACCACACACACACACACACTTATTTTTTTAAACACACAAACACACACACCCACACTTATGTTCTTACAACCCACACACACACACACTTTTTTTTTTTCCTTACACAAAACCAAAACACCACTTATGTCTTACACACACACACACACACCCCTTTATTTTCTTCCACAAAACACACACACACCCCATTTTTATGTTCTTACACACACACAAAAAACCACACACACTTAGGTTTTTACACACCCCCCACACACACTTATGTTCTTACACACAACCCCACACCCCACTTATGTTTTTTAACACACACACACACAACCTTTTTCTTAAAACACACACAACACCCCTTATGTTCTTTACCACACACCATTTATTTTTCTTACACACACACAACACACACTTATGTTTTTATTTTTTCTTACCCCACCCACCCCTTTATGTTTTTACACACACCACACCCAACTTATTTCTTATGTTTTTACACACACACACACACTTATGTTTTTTACACACACACACCCCTTATTTTTCTTAACAACACACAAAACCACATTTTAGTTCTTATTTTTCCTTACCACACACACACACTTATTTTCTTACACACACACACATTTTAAAGGTTCTTACACACACCCCCACACACATTTATGTTCTTATGTTCTTACACACCACACAATTTATGTTTTTTATGTTCTTACCCACCACACCACTTATGTTCCTCACGTCCCCCTCAGACCCCCCCCAAAAAAGAAGTGTCGGCACCCCCCCCCCAAAACCCCCGCCAGTGCCCGCCCCCCCGGCCAGAATGCCTCCCCGGGACCAACCCCGGGGGAAACACCCCGGAAACCTTCCCTCGAGTTTTGGCCCCCCCTCCCTCCACGCCCTCGGCGGGGGCCCCCCCCAGCCTCCCGTGCCGAGAGAATGGTTCCAAGACTTTTAACCTTCCTTTTTTAGGGAAATTTTGTGGGGGCACGGGGTGATCATTTTAAAGCACGGAAACTGTTTAAACCCCCTTCCGGCCCAAAATTTTTTCCTGGGCTTTAAAAATGATCTGTATTGTATCTATTACAGGTTGAAGTTCCCAAAACCGGAAACCCGGACCCCGCCGAGCCCAGAAAGGGAAAATTTTCCCGACTTTTGAACGTGATATTATTAAGGGGAAAAAAGGTTAAAACACAAACCCAGTTTTCCTGGACTTTTGGGAGCCAAAATACCAATAACAGACCTGTAAAGTACACAAAATAACAGTGTCAAAACTCTAGCCCAAAAAACTGAACAAAAACCCAAAAAACCAAAATCAGCGGGAAAAAACCCAGGGGCCTAGTGTGGGGGGCACCCACCCGGGAAACCCGGCAACACCCCCGGGTTTTTTTGGGTTTTCCCTCCCGTTTTTTTTGGAAAACCCGGGAACCATAGCCGGGGTTTTGGGGGTGTTGCCAAAGTCTTGGGATCCCCGATTTTTGGGAAAAAAACCCCCTTCAACCAAAATTGCTATACCCAAAACCCTTTTATAACCCCAAAATTTTGATATACAGTGGTCCCTTTTACTTACGAGTTTTTCGTTCTTTGGGATGGGCCTGGGAAATTTCAATTTTGCTTTTAAATGTCAAATCATTTTTCCCCCATTGAAGTTAAGGGAAATTTACCTTTAAAACCCCTTTCCCACCCTTCCAACCCCTTCACGCCCCAACCCTTTCCTTGGCTAGCTACAAATGTCGGGATTGTATGTTATTGCTATACGTACTCTGGTTTTTTTTTACGGGTGAAATACCTGACCCCCCTTTTGCTTACTGATGTTTTGATGCCAAGGGATGGGAATCTATGGTTCTTTTAATTTTTAGTTTTATTGTATCTAGTTTTAAACCCTTTATCTGGTTAACTTTGGCCCCCCCAATTTTACCAAAAGAGACCTTAAATAGAATGGAATTTTTTTCCTTGTTAAAAAAAAAAGACTTTGTTTTCCCTTTAAATTTTTAAACAATCCATCAATCATTGGGGGGTACGCCGGGGGGGCGTCCCCCTCGCCCCCCCCCCTACGGGCGCCCCTCCCGGGGGGCACCCGGCGAGTTCCCATGCAGGCCCCCTTTTTCCCCTCCAGCAGCTCTCCCAAAAAACATCAACTTGCCCCAGCCCCGAGGGCCCTTTTGGGCGCCCCCCTTTGGCCCCCTCCACGCCCCGGGGTTTTCTCCTTTTCAATACAACCCGGGTGGGGGAAAGGGTCGGGTTTTAGGGTAAACGTTTCCCCATGCCCTATAGCCGAAGTTGGCGCTGACGGGGGCTTGGGAGGTAATAGGCCTCGATTCATCTCACGGGGCAATCGCTGATTTGACACGTAACATCCCAAACGATCCCCATGGTTCTGCCCAAGGAAAATTTTACCCAAAAGGGATTTATTCGTCTCTTTTAGTCACTATTTAGTGGGCCATGTCTCCCCAAACATAGAGTAAACAGGGTACAAGCGACTTGGGGAACCGGATCTTTGTCCTCCTGCCGGTACCGGGGGGCAACCCAATACCCCCCGCTACGAGTCCATAAAAACCGGGGGGCTAAAGCCAAACCCCCGTAAACTTTTTTTGACGTGACCCGCCCCTCCCTTATGACTGCGCTACCAAAGGGATGTAAAAAATTTCCAAGATCTCAATGTCCTCGCCACAAAGCATGAACAGACTGTACTGCTTCATCAGTAAGTTTTCCAAAAAACCTGGACCTTGGCCTTGACCAGGGAAACCCCAAATCCCCAAAGCCTTTTGGGCCCGTACCAGGTCTGACGGTAGGGGGTAGAACGAAAGAACGGCAGACCTTCGCTTACCATAAGAAGTAAAAAAAAACCCTGTATTTTGGAAAAGAAAGCAGGGACCCCGGGGGGGGTCAAGGTTGAAGACCGCTACCCCCTTCTTCGCCCCCAACCTTCGATGAATTTTTATACATTCCCCAACTTTGGGGGGATTAAGAAATAAATTTTAAAAAAATTTTTTGCCCAAAATTTTTATTTAAAATATAAGTATAAGATTATTTGGGGATACATAGGGGGCAAAAAGTTGGTTTTTTGTATATAATTAAGGAGGGTTTAGGATGAGGGGTGGGTTTTGGGTTGAGCCTTTGCCATCATGAAAGGGCCGGCCCGCCCGAACCCGCCAAAACGGTTTCTCTTACCCCTATGTTCCATGACCCGGGAGAGAAACTTACGTATAAAAACCCCCTCTAAATGTTAATTACCCTTTATTAAAAATATATTTCCCCCAACTTCATACCGATTGAACGTTTTTGTTGATGTTTTTGATGAGTAAAGGGCCAAAATTTGCAAATTTTACACTATTTTTGTCGACGGCTGGGTCGCAATTTGAAACACACTGTTTTCCAAATATTTTGTCGCAGGGGAGAGATCTCAAACCCAAACCCCCGATGTCGAAATCTCGGGAAAAAAATTGGGAAGGTTTGGGCCCTTTTTTCGCACCTCGCTGTTTTGTCCCTCTACCCCTTCAAAATCTCGGTAAGGGCCCCTTTTTCCCCCCCCCTCGTTCAGGGGGCCTCAGAGCCATCACCAGGGCCTCCAGCGACCCCAGCAAAATTTCTGCCTCATCGGCAAAAAAAAAAATCAGGGATCTTGGTTTTTGCCGGGCGGAAAGCTCCCCCAAACCTTTATCTACAACCTTGTCCCAAAACCCCGTCCATACAAACGGTTTTAAAAGTGATGGGGCAAGGACGCCCCTTGCCTCACTCCTTATTCACAGCAAAAAAGCTGATACACCGCCCCCCCACTTCACACACTTTTCGTCCCAGAATACGACCAGTTATCAAAACCAAAAGTCCCCTTTCGGGAATCCCTCGAAGTCCGGGAGAAATCCCCGAGTGACTCACGATGCACTGAGTCCAAAAGCCCTTTTTGAGATCAACATAGGTTTTCCCAAAACAAACCCCGTCGAAACTCACTCGGCGTTTTCCCCCAGGACACGAAACGCTAGGATACGGGCCGTTTTGCTTACAGGGGGGAACCCAGACTGCTGAGGTCTCTGATCTTCACCAAGAATGCGAATTCGTGTCAGCAAGTGGCAAACACCTTGCCTGGTACGCTGAGCAGGTAATACCGCGGGAAATTTTTGCAGTCCTGACGGGCCCCCCTTTTCCCCCTTTCCCGATAGGACGAAACCCCCCCCTTTTCCAGTCAGGGGGAATGGTAACCCCCATTGCCCAAACCCGGGAGTCGGGCAGGAAAGCAACCCGGGTCCTTGGGCCCCACCCCCAGCTTTGAGGACTCCGAAATGTAAATTTCAAACACCAGCGGGGCCTTTTTCCAAACCCCTTTAACTTTGCTACAGCCCTCTGACTTCGTCAAGAGAGGGTGCGGTTTTTTATCAAAGGGGATCGGCACCACTGCCCTTTAAACCCCTTTTTGTGAAGGGTGCTCATTTTGGGGGTTTGGGTTAATGGAAAACCCTTCAAAGTCTAATTGCTGTTTGGGGAGGGAAAAACTTTTTCCTACTTTATTGTGTGGGAAAGCTTTCATATATTAATAATTATAAAATTTTAAAATATATATATGATATATATATATATATATAAAATATAATATATTTTATATATATATATTAAAATATATATATATAATATATAAAAATATATATATATATATATATATAAGTTTTAATATATAATTTTTTTTTTTTTTTTTTTTTTATTTTACACAGGGCTGGCCAAGGAAAAAGAAAAGAAAAGGGGAACAAAAAGGCCGCCTAGTTGGCATTTCCCCATAAAGGGAAAAAATGTGAGGGTATAGAAAGGGGGATGGGGCCCATTTGTTCGGGTATATATTCTGGGGATGCCTTAAAAGGGGTGGGGGGGGAAGGTTGGGTGAAGTTGAGCAAAAAATTGAAGGTGTTTGCATGAAGGTGGAGCAAAAAAGTTGAAGTGTGTTTGCATGAAGGTTGAGCAAAAAGTTGAAGTGTGTTTGCATGAAGGTTGAGCAAAAAGTTGAAGTGTGTTTGCATGAAGGTTGAGCAAAAAGTTGAAGTAGGAAGTATGAAATTGCAAGGTTGAAGCCTGGAGTGTTGTGTCACAGGTACAGTTTTAAAAGTCAGCCAGACAATTTCATGGATGGGGATGAAAGGTGGATGTAGGTAGTGTTAAGTACAGGAACTACCACGTGTAGGTCTCCCCCCAGCCTCTTGTAGCTTCCTTATTTTCTTATATTGTTATGTTGTCATGTTGTTATGTGTGACAGGTACATCAGCGGCGTGCCAGGCACCGGCAAGACGGCCACCCTGAGGGAGGTGGTGAGGCTGCTGGTGCAGTGCAGCCAGGACGGCGACCTGCCCGCCTTCTCCTTCCTGGAGATCAACGCCCTCAAGCTGACAGAGCCTCACCAGCTGTGGGTGCAGGTAATGCTGCTGACTATCACCCCTAGGTCTAGTTTTTATTTCCCACAGACCAAGGAAATACAATAAAACCTCTCTTATTCGGACTTTGACATTATTCGGACTTTTTTTTTTTTTTTTTTTTTTTGTCGAAATTTCGTAGCTATAATTATAATTTATATACCTAGATTTTTTTTTTTTTTTTTTTTTTTTTAAGGGATTGAACTTTCCTAGCTATATAATTTACATACACCTTGAATTATTTTTTTTTATTATTTTTTTTTTATTATGTGCTGATGTGTCATATTGAAATAATAATGTTATAATAATTGACCCGAGATTCCAATCAATAACAAATAGTTTCCTTAAATTTTTCAGCAAACATTTGCCATATCAAGCTAATGAGAACAGTCATTCAAGTAAGAGGAAAAAATATTTAAGGTAACCCTGTCCAAAAGTTTTATATATAATCTTTCTTCCATGTGTATGTAGATTTTTTAAAGTTATTTTCTCGATAAAAGTTGATGTATCACTTAGAGGAAACGATGGAGGTTGTGTAGTGACGGAGGCCACACACGCACACGCACACACGCACACACACACACACACACACACACACACACACACACACACACACACACACACACACACACACACACACACGCAAAAGGGGAGATTTTCTAGCAGTGTCTAGAGCATCAATAGGTCTGGAAACAATGGCTAGAGAAGATCTGTTTGTGTGGGACGACAGAAGTACAAGAGGTCATGAGAAGAAATTGAAAAGGACAACATGCAAGAGGGATATAAAAAAATACAGCTTCCCGTATAGAAGCCTAGAAGCCTGGAACAACCTTGATGCAAAAGTGATTAATGCAAGAAGTATTCAGGACTTCAAAGGCAAGCTGGATAATAGTAGATTTGGAGACGGGACAGTACGAGCATAGCTATTATCCTGTATGTTACAACTAGGTAAATACTAGGTAAATACACACACACACACACACACACACACACACACACACACACACACACACACACACACACACACACACACACACCTTTCAGCCATATCTTGATCTGTAATGTGTGCCATGTCCTGCGGTCTAACCCCCAGGTCTGGAAGGGTCTGACTGGAAGCAAAGTCACCGCGGAACATGCGTCGTCCCTCCTGGAGAAGAGGTTTTCCACCCCGGCGCCGAGACGGGACCCCACCCTGCTGCTGGTGGACGAGCTGGACATGCTATGGACGCGCAAACAGGTACAGGAACATGCAACCAGGGGTCAGAGTGCAGGCTTGTCCATTGGTGGTGTTGGAACTATAGTCTACAGAGGTTCACTTGAGGGCCCTGATGGCTGGATCTCGCCCGTGGTGGCGCAGGCAGGATTCTTATAGTGACGCCTGTGATAAGAGGCTCATGCCGCCCCCCTGTGTCCTCCGATGCACTCGCAATCGAAGGTAGAGTTGATGGGCAGCATGTGGGTGTTCTTAGGCCACTCGACGGTGCAGAAAGGTTTTGGTTTTCTTCGGGGATCGAACTCTGGTCACCGAGAACGCCAGTCTGAGACGCTAACCACTCCGCTACCGCCTCCCCAAACATAGGTTTACCGGATACTAGGGTTAACTATGATAAAATACAACTGAAATTTAGAAGAACCGTAGTATTCTCTTCTCCTGGCATCAAATATCTGTCAGTAAGCAGCAAGGGGTCAGGATTTTTCACCTCGTAAAAAAAACCTGAGTATGTCTACACTTCTCCATTCTGTGTGTGGCTAAAAGTAGATACTAAAAACTGTTCCAGTGTAGTGAAATGACTCACATCAGTAGGCCTACACACATACATTAACATTTTGGCTATTTTATATTTAGATAGGCTGGTCTTTTTGTAGAATTCCATGCTTTAAAAAAAGTAAAAATTTGAATAGCCTTACAGCAAAGAAGGGTTATCACTGACACAGCATCAATAAGACACAAGACATAAAAGTCAAGTGTTGTAAAGGCTGACACAGCATTAACTATGCATACAAGGAGTGGAAGATAAATATTGTCTTCAGATAAGCATAAGATAATGCATGTAAAGTAGGAAATGTGTCCTTGCACAACACCATAACAAACATACTGTCAAGGCCGTGGCCAGTGTTGCAGGGCTTACCCAGTGTTGCAGGGCTCACCCCTTCACACCCAGATCTTTCCGGGCTATAAAATGGTCTGTTGTTAGCCATAAAATTACGAGAAGTGACTGAATATACCAAATTAACTAGTGGACAAGGATACTAAACAGGTCATATCTATAAAATATTCCTTATATTCACTAAAAATCGTCTAATGGTGGTCAAATTACAATGGAAATTACGTTGTGTGTCTCAAGGGGTTAAGAGAGATAGAGGGAGGAAGGGTACACAGCCTGAAGCCTGGCAGGTGTGTGAAGGGAAGGAGCAAGTGGCAGGTGATCTGTGCGCTGATCCCTTGGAGGCACCAGGGAGACAGTGGCAAAATAGAGATAAATGAAAGAAATATGCCTAGTGCCATCACTTCATGAAGACCAGAGCAGTGTTCCCGTAGACCCTAGCATTGTGTGGTGATAATGGACTTTTAAAGGAAATAGGGAAAAACTGGTTCACAAATAGGGTGTTAAATGATTGGAATGGACTCAGTCGTCAGGTGGTTAGTGCGGAGTCAGTAGGGAGCTTTAAAAGGAGGCTGGATAATTTCATGGATGGGGATGAAAGGTGGATGTAGGTAGTGTTGAGTAACAGGAACTACCACGTGTAGGTCTCACGGCCTCTTGTAGCTTCCTTATTTTCTTATATTCTGATGTTCTTATTTCCTTATGTTCTTATGTTCTTATGTTCTTATGTTCATTGGCAGGATGTGATGTACAACCTGTTTGACTGGCCCTCCCGTCCGGGCAGCAAGCTGGTGGTGGTGGCCATCGCCAACACGATGGACCTGCCGGAGCGCATCATGAAGAACCGTGTGTCCTCTCGCCTCGGCCTCACCCGGATGACCTTCCAGCCCTACACCCACACACAGCTCCAGGTACTCCATGTCACCCTTATTATTAATGTTTATCGTCAGTTCTTCCCATAATATTTTGAGGTCAGACGCTTCTGCTATGCTTCCAACAACGTATCTCTATCCATTGCCTCAACTTCTTCAGTGCCCAATGCTGCCAGATCCTCTTTAACACACTGCCTCCATGTCCTCCTTGGCCTGCCCGGTGGACGGCGACCTGGCACTTCCACTCTAACAGCGCTCCCCAATGCCTCACCACCCTCTGTCTTTTCATGTACCCAAACCACCTCACTCGCCTTACTCTCAGCACTGTACTCAGCTCCTTCAATCCATCCATATCAGCCTATGAGGAGTTCATTTCACATTCCTATGCCAGCGTAGGATCGAGGGCGACATCCACCCTCATTGCAATCTTTCCAGTGACTGGCGTTGGTGGTAGAAGGAAGTTCAGTTCTTTGATGTCAAATAAATGTTCATCTCAGTCTTCATCTTGAGTCACTAAGAGGGAAGAGAGCAATGAGATTATATAGATAGATGGAGACATTTATTGACCACATCAGCACATGGCATATATCACATATCACCAAAATAACAAAACACATTTAAAAAAAATCCTTCAACACTATAGGGTCCAAATATAAATCCTGGAAACATACAAAGCTTAAACATGAAATATCCAACACAGTAGACAATGAAGCTGGCGTAAACAGTTACATTAAACATACAAAGCTTAAACATGAAAATATCCCACACAGTAGACAATGAAGCTGGCATAAACAGTTACATTTCACTCTTCTGTTGTCAGGATATTAAAATGCTGTTGTCTCTGCAGGAGATTGTCTCGTCTCGCCTGTACGGCATCGAGGCGTTTGATCCCGACGCCGTGCAGTTAGTGGCACGCAAAGTTGCCGCTCTATCGGGAGACGCCAGGCGAGCTCTCGACATCTGCCGGCGAGCCACAGAAATTGCCGAAACAAACAAGTTGCCTCCCAGTCCCTCCAAGTCCCCGAGGAAGAGAGCGGCGTTGGTCGGCATGCTGCACGTGGACCAGGCCGTGAGGGAGATGTTCACGTCACCCAAGATTGCAGCCATCAGGTACACACAACCCTCGCCTAGCGCGCCTTATTGGTGCCGGTCTAGGGGCGCTGCAGCCCAGGTGGTGAGAGCCGTACAATGAAACTAATGGGAGTCATTCTAATTCCGAACTAAATTGGCTCGCCCCTCTTTTTTATTTTATTCTCTTACTGTATTCTTTATAGGGACTGGCAACTAAGCGAGGTTTGTGTTACCCATTTTTGTTGTGCCCTTGGCCAGTCCTTTGTGATGTAAAAAAAAATAGAATTGGTGACCTTATCCCCAAGATAACCACATATATATATTACTACTTTTTTCGGTATTATGGGACTTTCAATAAGGAAAAAAAACTTATTCTTTAATTTCGGTGTTCTCTGCTGGGAGTTTGTACAGCAAGAAATGTGTCCAAGACAGCCTGTCAGCACGGAACTCACTTGTGCTATGCTAACCCTTTTTACTAGGCTCATGCACCACTCTGTCTCCTCTTACTGTCTTCTTTATAGGGACTGCCAACTAAGCGGGCTTTGTGTTACCCATTTTTGTTGTGCCCTTGGCCAGTCCTTTGTGATGAAAAAAAAATCTGATTGACAATATTTTGAGGTTGTTCATTTGTTTCTTAAAATGGGAGTCCAAGAGGAACAGTGCGCACGGGACCACGTGGGTGACGTGATGATGACAGCAGTGGCGTAGCTAGGTATTTATGATTGGGGGGGCACCTGGGGGGGCACAGCTGACTATGGAGGGGCACTAGATGAGCCGAACAAGCCCATACAGCTGGGGAGTTTGGTGGGGACTGGGGACTTACTTTCACTCACAGAGCCAAGACTCCCCCCTTGCATATTTTTGCATTCTGACCCATATCAAGAGTTTATCTGATGTGGTATGGACTATGGAAGGTTATTCGATTTTATTCTAGGCGTGTGTTGAGTACTGTAGGGCATCATGCAGTGGCTGATGGAGAACGAAATAAAGCAGTCATGACCAAAAAGGAAATACATATATTACCACTTATACAAAATGGAAATAACATAATTGATACTGAAAATATAAAAAAAGACAGAAGTTTTAAAGCAGCAGGTAAAGAATTTTTTTTGAGAAAGTGAGAATAGCTCACTTAAGCAGAGTTCTTCTGTTCTTGTGGTTCTCAGCAAACTTATCAACAAATACTTCTAAATCAAGGCTTTTAACTCGCCTGCTTGCAATTGACAACACAGCAAGATTCCCTAATCTCTCATTGCCCATTGTATTTCTCAGTGTAGTTTTGATGACTTTCAGAGCAGAGAAGCTTCCCTCTGCTGCAGCTGATGACACAGGTAATACTACAGAAATGTTGGCCAGTCTGTAGAACTCAGGAAATGCCTCTTCCTAGGGACCAAGAATTCTCACTAAATCTAACAGTGATTTGGGCTTTTCACTGTCACTTACATCCTTATAGCGTCTTTCTAACATGCGTTTTGCAGTGCAGCTCATGGTTAAGATCTTCCTCATTAGCACGAAATGCATGAATAAGTCCAGACATTTTCTCAAAAGATAAGAACTCGGTACTTTGTGGATTCAGTGCCTGTAATGCTTTCATAAGTTCACATGCTTCGAACATTACTGAAGCGCCTTGTCATTTATGTTAACACATGATCTAGAATAGGATAGAAGAAGTTAATCCGTGTTGAATCCTTAACCCTGAAATCAGAGTGTGTGCTCCCTGACTGTTTGCCAATAGAATCAGTAACAACAAAATCCTGCAATTGTGTAGACAGTTACCGTTTCCTTGGTGATCTACACATTGTACACTCTGAAGTATCAAAACCATGAGCTGCTGAGTTTCTCTCAACTTCATCCCACAAAGCATCAAAAGAGGCTGGCTCTGACCGCATCTCTTCAAGGTGGGCTCTTACAGTTTCAATTAATTCTACAGCTTTTACCATGTCAAGATTGGCTGATTGTAGCAAATTTGATAACTGATTTATCCTACCAAGACTATGTGTCATAATGGCTAGCTTCATAGCAAACCCAGCATCTATTTGACCTAAAAGTCCTCTTGCATCAATAGCTCTATCAGCATGGCAGTCCTGCTAAACCTTCCAGAACACCCACAACGGCATTCAGTCTCTTTCATTACTTTGCAAGCATCATACCTGCAAGCCCATCGGGGATCTGAAAGTCATTTTAGCTCTCTCGTTTGCTCATTGGGAAACAATATTTATTGTACTTGAGGTCGAGGGTAAGTCATCAGTAGAAATTATTCATAATACTCCATGCATGCTCCCTCAGTCCTACCTAGTGGAACACGGTTCCCACGCCACACGGCAGCCGTGGCCAGTGGCTGGGCACCTGGGGGGGCACCGGCTTCTCGTGGGGGGGCACGTGCCCACCCATGCCCCCCCGTAGCTACGCCACTGAGTGACAGGCAGGAGAGAGTTGTGTGTGGAGGGAGACGGTTTCTTCTCCCCAGACTAGAGCAAGATGTCAAAAATTATGATGCTTAGGAGAAACAATGAAAACTGAAAGAGTGGAACAAGCAAAGAGAGTTGCATTGTGGTGCAAAGGATGTTCAGATTGCATCACTTCATGCTCAAACAGCTGTGAATGAACCCCACTATTGTGTGATGCATAGTTGTGAAGAGAACCTAATGGCTGAACCTAATGGGCTTGAATCACATACAAATAGGTGCACAGCCTCTTTCTGTATCCAGGACTTGTTTGTACTTGCAGAAGTTGCAGTGTGATGGAGCAGATCATTCTGAAGGCCGTGGTGGCCGAGTTCATGCGCACAGGCATGGAGGAAGCTCAGTTTGGACGCGTGCTGGATCAGTTCAACTCACTTTGCAGGTTTGAAGGTAAGCTGTGACCATGTTGTAACAAACTTAATGCACAAAATATTTAGGATATTTTAATAGTACTCGGCATACATTTTTATGACCCCAAGAATTTTCTCTTGGCTCGTCATAAATAGATTAATTCATGAATTGTTTTCATAAACGCCCAGTGTTCCACCGTCACCCGTGGCAGCACTGTACGGAGCTCTAAGATCACTTTCATTATAATCACATCTCTACAAAATATTTACTACTAGGCACTTATTCTTTCTGTTTAACGTCAGTTTTTCCCATCATTTTTATGAGCTAGATGGCAGATGATACGCTTCCAACTACACTCAAACCTCGGGTTTCGAACGTCTCCCTTTTCGAACAATTTGGTTCACGAACAGAATTTCAAACTCATAATTGCACCGGTTGCCGTACGATAACTCGGTTGCCGAACAAGTTACTCGCTCGGCAACTGTGCGCGTCAGTGACGGTCAGTCTCGCCGCGGCCTTCCCTTAGTAAACAACCGCTATGAACTGCTCTTTGATTTTGACAATTTTTCTTGTGTTGTGCATTATTTCGGTATTAGTTTACACTTGGACCGAAACTCCCTACCGTAGATAACACTAAAGTTGCCAAGACAACTTTTTTTCGATTTGCAGACGTGTGGTGGTGTTAATAGTACTTACATTTCTACATCCATGGTTTCAGGAAGGTTAGAAGGGGCTATCTGGAGAGTCTGTGTCATTTTGTGTCTTCATCTGTGTCATATTATGGCTATAAATGAACAAATTACAAAATCAACAGAGTGGCGACCAACACTAAGGTATGTTACGAGTCTTTAATTTCCGCCGTCGTCGTCGCCCGGAAAAAAAACTAGTAGCGAAATTTGAAACCGTCTATACTTGCAGCTACAAAGCCTAGAACAACGCTGAAACAGAGTAGATTATACAGTCATGATATAAACTACTGTGTAGGGTGGGTTGGGGAGATACCGTACATATGGATGTAACGTACAAATGCTCCCTTGGCCATATTTATAGGTTTAGGATAGTCACCGTATAAATGTAGTAAGAGAAAAGGGGTTCGATCAGCTGAGCGGGAGAGATTTGGATGGTCGGCGCTTGGATAATTTTAGAGGTGAGTTTTGTTGTTTTTGGCATGTCCCATGTAATATTTGGCCTCCATTTCATGGTCTCTTGTGTTCATGAATATGCCAGCAGTGTGGGGGTAAGGTATTAAGTATCGAAATGTGTTCAGTTGTGATGTACCAAAGGGATATAAAGACATTCCAGCCACACGAACGATCCGAAATGTTGGTTTACATGTGAATGGCGTCATGTGGACACTTCGTACAGTGTGGTTTTTAAATGTAGTACGTAACATCCACAGTGTAAACAAAAAATTTATAATTCTGGTATGGGTTATGTGTTTTCAATAATGTCAAGTAGGATGCAGCAACATAATATTAGATAGTGACACCTATCACAGTAGTGATTTCATTCATCTGTTCATAATCCTTGTGGTGTTTTACCAGTATGTTTCCATGCTTCCATCCATGCTTGTCAAGATTGTGTAGCCTAATGAAACTAGGCTATAGGCCTATATCTACATTCTAAAGGTAATTCCAAGCAGTGTTAAGTTCAATCAAATTAAAATATGCCAAATATTGCATTAAATCATCTGCATTTATTATAAATAATTATTAATTTATGTTTCCCTTCTGGAAGTGCTACAGAAGCACTTCCATGATTAAGTACATTATGTAGGGTAATGAAAGTATTAATAGGATTGCAAATATATATTAAAAAAAAAAAATCCAGGAACTTCAAAGTCAAAATTTATTTTCACTTTTTTTTACTTTCACTTTTAATTGATTAAAATTGCTTGCACTATTATATTGCTAATATAAATTGATTTGATTTCATCACTAGGGTCCATTTCATGAAATGTGTTGCCCTAATTCAACTGTGCTTGATTTTTTTATTTTCAATTTTTTTTTTACTTATCGATAAATATCTCTGTATGGAGCGTCCTCACCTATGGATGGTCCGTACGTTTTTAGTTTTTTTTTTTCGGGCCTATTTTTCAGTTGCTTTTATCATGTTGCCAGAGTTTGGCCTTACACATAATGTAGTCCATATCTTATATTTTGTAATACATAATAAAAAAATTCAGATTTCACTCAATTTTTTTTTTCCTGATTTAAATAAAAAAAAGTGTACGGTACATCCCCAACCCACCCTATCATCTTCAGTGGCACAGACACAGCAGTAGTGAACCAGTGATGTTATAATTCGTAATATTTGGCGGCTGGCGACATTATTGCAGCTGGCGACTAAAGTGTTATCTACGGTACACAATTGGGAGTTTGGTTTCTGTTTACCTTATTGGATTCTAGGAAACATTCTCTCTGTGGGCTTCCGTCTCAAATCATTACTTTTGGAGATAATGACATGTTGTTTATAGGGAGGAGAGAGACGGGTTTACGAGCGCCTCACTCTTCTTCCTCTTGTGACCTGCATCGCCTCTGTCTTCCCTTACCGCGGACACTTATTTAATGCAGATTTGGCTTTAGTTAGGAGGTTAAAGTGTGGGACTAGGTTAGTGAGTGAGTCAAAATGGGGGGTTAAGTTAGTTTAATTTTCATTTTTGAGTGTCTCTATCCATTGCCGCAGCCTCTTCAATGCCTGTACTGTATTACAAAATTATAGTTTACAATACGTATATAACATAAGAACATAAGGAAGCTGCAAGAGGCCGTGAGACCTACACGTGGTAGTTCCTGTCACTATCAGATCCATACATTCCAAATGAAGTCAGCTCACTATCTGGTGTGCTTGTGTTCCCTGCAGTCCACACAGCGCCTCCCCCTAGCAGCGTGACCTCACAAGGCAGGGATTTGTTTTGTGATAGATAAGGATAAGTAATGATGAAAAATGGCAATACAGGGGAAGGTGTGGAGTTTGGAGACAGTGGATAGAGATACAGTAAAACCTCTCATATTCGGACTAATTGGGCCAAGGAGTGGTCCGAGTAATGCAAGGATCCGAATAATGGGGGAATATGTATAAAAAAAAATAAAAAAAAAATAAAAAATAAGTGTATACAGGTTGAAGTTCCCAAACTCGGCAACCTCGGGACCAGCGTCGAGCCGAGTAATGGAATTTTCCGACTTTTAGAACGTAGATATATTAAGGGGAAAAAAAGCCATCCAACTTCTTCAAAAGGTCAATTTTCTCAGAAATAGTTAACACATTGTTCTTCCTTTTCTTTTCCCTTGCACCAGTAGGTGTTCCTGGACGTTTGGGAGCCATAATACCCATAACAGACCTGTAGAAGTACACAAAATAACAGTGTACACAACTCTACAGTCACAACACCACTGAACAATAACAACAAACAAATCGGCGGGAGAAACCCAGCGGCCTAGTGTGGTGGCACCCAGCGGCCTAGTGTGGTGGCACCCAGCGGCCGACCCGGCAACTACGCTCCGGGGTTTTGGGTGTTCTGCCGTGTTTTGGAAAATCCGGAACCATAGCCGAGTTTTGGGTGTTGCCGAGTCTTGGGATGCCGAGTTTGGGAACTTCAACCTGTATATATATATATATATATATATATATATATATATATATATATATATATATATATATATATATATATATATATATATATATATATATATATATATATATATATATATATATATATAGCTAGGAAATTTCGACCCCTAAAAAAAAAAAAAAAAAAGGAAAAAAATTCTAGGTGTATATATTATAGCTAGGAAATTTCGATCCCTAAAACCCTAAAAAAAAAAAAAAAAAAAAAAAAAAAAAAAAAAAAATGCTAGGTGTTTTATTATAGCTAGGAAATTTCGACCCCTTAAAAAAAAAAAAAAAAAAAGGGAGGTCCGAATAATGTCAAAGTCCGAATACGAGAGGTTTTACTGTACAGGGGAAGGTGTGGAGTTTGGAGACCTGGATAGAGATAGTTGGAAGCGTATCATCGGCCGTCTAGCCTCATAAGATATACAGGGGAAAGTCGGACGTTAAACAGGAAGAAGTCTGTAGATTTTTTTTTTTTTTTTTTTTTTTTTTTTTTTTTTAATACTGACTGGTGCTCATGTGCCAATGAAAGGGTTTATTTTTATTGAAGGCAGTCATTTTAAAAACCTTAGCTAGGCTCCAGTGTAATTATGTGGCTCACCCAATCACTTGAGGGTAGTTAATATGAGAATTTAAACAGTTACTCGTGCAAAGAAAGCAGAAATATGGAAGGAATTAGTTAATAGTTTTTTAGAACCATCACCTTGCTACTATAGTCTTCTTCTTCTTTACCAGGCAAAAATTCCATTCTATCTTAAGGTCCCATGCTTAAAATTATGCCTATGTTTACCTGATACTATGGTTAACTATGGTAAAATACAGCTGACATTAAGATGAACTGTACTATTCCCTTCTCCTGACATCAAATATTAGTCAGTAAGCAGCAAGGGGTCAGGATTTTTCACTTTGGTAAATAAACCGTACATATTGTGGAGCAATGATAAGAACACAAATATTTCCAGAACGCAGTGTTTGCTTATTAGGATGGTATCATCAGACATGAAAACCTTTGCTAAGCTTGGGTCCGTCTTAAGAACATAAGGAAGCTACAAGAGGCCGTGAGACCTACACATGGTAGTTCCTGTTCCTACAAATACAGACAAATTCCCAACATCCGACCTCCAAACATCCGACCTCCAAACATCCGACTTGTCCAAACAACCGACTTTTTTCACCACCACATTGTGTCTTGTTTTGGTCATTTATTTTACTTAGTTTTTTTGAAAGTTTATAGAAAACGTTGATTTGTGGCTTTATTTATGCATGAATTTTACTTTCGCTTATACCACTGGATCGGCCTTCAAGAGCTGCATCTTTTATGTTCTATACCATTTTGTCCTTACGTTTATGGTTACTGTGATATCCCAACATCCGACTATTCCAATTATCCGACCTACCTTCGGTCCCCCCAAGGTCGGATAATTAATACTTTGCTGTAATACTAACAAGACCATAAGCACTGCCACCTAATAAGTGTATACCACTACCACTGCCTCATCCAATAGCTCGGTACCCACAGTAAAAGAAACTAAACTTTATAACTCAGAAAAACAGTAGAGAAAACTAATTAATGATAACCACAAAAAAGAGCCAAAACCCTGCCACCTAATAAGTGTCTACCACTACCACCACCACTACCCTAGATAACAGTCAAGTCGCCACCTGCAGTCATGTCGCCAGGTGCCAAATATTACGAATTATAGCATCACTACTGATTTTTATGTGCCACTGAAGATGATACACAGTAGTTTATATCACGACTGTATAATCTACCCTGTTTCAGCGTTGTTTTATGCTTTGTATCTGCGAGTATATACGGTTTCAAATTTCGCTACGCGTTTTTTTTTCGGGGCGACGACGACAGCGGTAGGACACTCAATAAATAAACACTAGATGGCGACTCTACTGTTGGTAGCCAATTTGTAGATATTTTTGTAATTTGTTCATTTATAGCCCTACTATGACACAGATGAAGACACAAAATGACACAGACTCTCCAGATAGCCCCTTCTAACTGTCCTGAAATCATGGATGTAGAAATGTAACTATTAACGCCACCACACGTCTGTAAACAGAAAAAAAAGTTGTCCTGGCGACTTGACTGTTATCTACAGTACCTCATCTAATAGCTCGGTATAAAAACTTTTGTGTCACTTTTGTCACACTGGCCCCAGCACTGCCTTCCTTCCCCTGCTCCCCGCCACCCTTGTCTTGCGTTGATGATGCCCATTATCTCCCTTGTCATAGTCTCACAAACAAATCTATATAATATGGCATGACAATGTTAGGCTTCTTTAGTTTCCATGCTAAGTACCAACGTGCACACATGTACGTATGAAGTCACAGTCTTCAACCTGTTGTCTGGAACTGAATCCTCAAACGATTTTGTTTATCAAAGCTGTCATTATTATCCTAAAGCACCTGAAGCGTTTGGTTTCATTTTAAAGCTTTTTGCCTATTTTTAAAGCTGATTTAGTAGAAAACTGAGTAGGTAGTAGTGTTAAGTAACAGGAACTACCACGTGCAGGTCTCACGGCCTCTTGTAGCTTCCTTATTTCTTATGTTCTTATGTTCCTTATTTTCTTATGTTCTTATGTTTTTTTCATCTCGTAGTCTTCAGTCTCTCCTGTTTCTCTTTCTTTCATGTTTATTTTCTCTTCTTTTATTCATTTTCACATGTAAATGCTTCCTTATTTACTTACTTTACTTCACAGTTTTCCCTCTCACTCCCTTATCCTCCTTTTGTTTACTCCTCTCCATCTTCTCTCCTCATCCATTGATCTTGACTCTCACACCATTTTCAGGTAATAAGCCTCCGTGTACCTCGGTGGTGATGCTGCTTGTGAACCGCCTCACCTCCCAGCGCCTCATCCTCACAGAGCACGCCCGGAAGGACATACACATGCGACTGAGGCTCAACATATCCACCGAAGATGTCTCCTATGCCCTGCTGAGTGTCAAAGATGTGCCTTGAACATAGAAATACCCAGGCAGAGACAGAACATTTCCTATCGATTGTATTACCGTAGATAACAGTGAAGTCGCCAGTTCTACGTTTCTTTGTTATTTACAGACGTGTGGTGGCATTAATACTTACATTTGTACATCCATGATTTCAGGAAAGTTATAAGGGTCTATCTGGAAAGTCTGTGTCATTTTGTGTCTTCATCTGTGTCATATTAGGGCTATAAATGAACAAATTACAAAAATAAAACCGAGTGGCGACCTCACTATACCTACTACAGTAAAGTCGCCAGCTAGTATTTTAACCCAACAGTTGAGTCGCCACTCTGGGGAATTCAGGGAAATTAGAGGTAAAGTAAAACAAGTCTCTATATATATTAGCTGCAGAAGATGCTTGGATATATAAAAATTCCTCTGCCAACGTGAAAATAAATTCTATTCAAGTTTGTGTCCTGCCGCCCGAAAGGCTACTGTTTACTGTCTGTCATCGCGCGAAGAAAAACGTGAGAAGCAAAATGCGCAACAGTTATACTTGCAGCTACAAAGCATAAAACAATGCTGAAACAGGGTAGATTATACAATCATGATATAAACTACTGTGTAACATCTTCAGTGGCACATAAAAATCAGTAGTGATGCTATAATTCGTAATATTTGGCATCTGGCGACTTCACTGCAGGTGGTGACTTCCCTGTCATCTACGGTAGGTAGAGTTGTACCTATACATAAAAATGGTGAAAAATCTATACATACGAACTACAGACCAGTTTCTATCCTTCCTAGTTTTAGTAAGATTTTTGAGAAAATAGTTGCTAGTAGATTAATGGATTGCATTTCTAAATTGTCATTATTATCGCAGTCTCAAGATGGTTTTCGCCCCAAATACTCCACTGAACTTGCCTTGCATCACCTTTGTCAAAATATATATGATACATTAGTTAGTAAAGCCTATCATATATCTGTCTTTTGTGATCTGTCTAAAGCCTTCGATGCCATATCTCATTCTATTTTGCTAGAAAAATTGAAGGTTTACGGAATCTGCAAGGATCTTTGTGTTACCTTTCTTTGTTATTTACAGACGTGTGGTGGCGTTAATACTTACATTTGTGCATCCATGATTTCAGGACAGTTAGAAGGGGCTATCTGGAGAGTCTGTGTCATTTTGTGCCTTCATCTGTGTCATAGGGCTATAAATGAACAAATTATAAAATTAAACCGAGTGGCGACGTTGTTATACCTACTACAGTAAAGTCGCCAGCTAGTATTTCAACCCAACAGTTGAGTCGCCACTGGGGAATTCAGGGAAATTAGAGGTAAAGTAAAACAAGTCTATATATTGTTACAAAGGCCGTCAGCTCCAAGTTGACGCGCCCACATTCCCGCCAAACACTGATTGGATCCGGCACGAGGGGAGAGGTGTTGCACGCAGCACCACCACACGGCACCACCACACGGCACCACCACACGGCACCACCACACGGCACCACCACACGGCACCACCACACGGCACCACCACACGGCACCACCACACGGCACCACCACACGGCACCACCACACGGCACCACCACACGGCACCACCACACGGCACCACCACACGGCACCACCACACAGCACCACCACACAGCACCACCCCTTGTCATTGGTTGCGGCAGGATATCACCCAGAATGCGGCCAAGTGGACATGGAGAAACACTCAGTCCACAATCAACCGTCTAGATATATGTGCGTGGTGTGTGTGTGTGTGTGTGTGTGTGTGTGTGTGTGTGTGCGTGTGTGTGTGTGCGTGTGTGTATGTGTATGAGTGTGTGATTGTGTGTGTGTGTGTGTGTGTGTGTATGTGCGTGTGTGGTATGTGTATGAGTGTGTGACTGTGTGTGTGTGTGTGTGTGTATATGTGTGTATGCGTGTGTGTGTATGTGTGTGTGTGTGTTTATGTGTGTGTGCGTGTGTGTGTGTGTGCGTGTGTGTGTGTGTGTATGTATATGTGTGTGTGTGTGTGTGTGTGTGTATGTGTGTGTGTGTATGTGTGTGTGTGTGAAGTGAGAGTATGTGCGTAGTGTGTGTGTGTGTGTGTGTGTGTGTGCGGTGTGTGTGTATGTGAGTATGTGCGTAGTGTGTGTGTGTGTGTGTCTGTATGTATGTGTATGAGTGTGTGACTGTGTATGTGTGTAAACACTGCTATTGTATCACTAGGGGATATTATTCTCGTGTTTGTTTGCGAGGAGCTTGCGCTTTAAGGGGGGGCCCCCAAAAAAAAAACCCCGGGGCCCCCCCAAAAAGGGGGCCCCCCCCCCAAAAGGGAAAAAAGGAAACCCCAAAAGGCCCCAAAAAAAACCCCCCCAAACCCGGGGGCCCCCCCAAAAAAACCCCCCCGAAAACCCAAAACCCCCAAAAAAAAAAAAATTTTTTTTCGGGTTTTTTTTTTAAAAAAACCCCCCCGGGGCCGGGAAAAAAAAAAAGGGGAAAGGGGGGTTTTTTTTGGGGGCCCCCCCCGGGGGGGGGCCCCGGGGGGGCCCCCCGGGGAACCCCGGCCCCCCCCCCCCCCCCGGGGGCCCCCAAGGGGGGGGGGCCCCGGGGGGGGGAAAAGGGGGGGGAAAAACCCCCCTTTTTTTGGGGGGGGGGGGTTTTTTTTGGGGGGGGGGGGGGGGGGTTTTTTAAATCCCCCTTTTTTTTTTGGGGGGGTGGGGTGTGTTTTTTTTTTGTGTGGGGTTTTTTTTTTTTTAAAGGGGGGGCCCCCCGGGGGTTTTTTTTTAAAATTTTTTTTTTGGGGGTTTTGGGGGGGGTTTTTTTTTTCCGGGTTTTTTTTTTGGGGGTTTTTGGGGGTTTTTTGTGTTTTGGGGGGGGGGGGTGTTTGTTTTTTTTTGGGGTAGGGTCGGGGTTTTTGGTTTTTGGGGGGTTTCCAAAGGGGGGGGGGGGGGGGGTTTTTTTTTAAAAGGGGTTTTTTCCGGGGGGGGTTTTTTTTTTTTTTTGGGGGTTTTGGGAGGATTTTAAAACGGGGGTTTAAACGGGGTTTTTAAAGGGTTTTGGGGGGGGGGCCCCCGCCCAATTTTGGCCCCCTTTCCTTTTTGGGGGCCCGGGGGGTTTGGGGGGGAAAAAAATTTTTTTTGGGGGGAAAAGGGGTTTTTTTTGGGGGCTTTTCCCCCCCCCCCCCCCCCTTTTTTTTTTTTTTGGGGGGTTTTGGGTTAAAAAAAAAAGGGGGGGTTTTGGGGGGGTTTTTTTTTTTTCCTTTTTTTTTTTTGGGGGGTTTTTTTTTGGTTTTTTTTTGGGGTTTTTTGGAATAAAGTTGGGGGGGACGTTGAAGTTTCTGTTTTTTAAGGGGTTTTTTTTCAACTTTTGGTGTGTGCTCGGTGATCCAACCCCCTTTTGTCCATACCAAATTTTTAAAAAAAATTTTAAAAAAAGGTTTTTTGCACATACACCGGCACCCCCAAAAAAACCCCCCGGGGGGGGGGGGGAAAAGGGGGGGGGGGGGGGAAAAAAAATTTTGGGGGGGAAAAATTTTTTGAAAAAATTTTTTTTTTTTTTTGGGGGGGAAATTTGGAACCGGGGGGGGGAAAACCCCAAATTTTTGGGGTTGGGGTTTTCCTTAAAAAACCCCTTTTTGGGGGGAAATTAAGTTAAAAGGGTTTTTAAAAAATTTTTCGGGGGTTTTAAGGAAAATGGGGAAAAAAAAAAAAAAATTTTTCCCCAAAAAATTTTTTGGGGAAAATTTTTTCCCCAATTTTAAAAAAATTTTTGGGGGGGGGGATTAAAAAAAAGGGGGAAAAAATTTTTTTTGGGGGGGGCCCCCCAAAAAAAAACCCAAAAAAAAGGGGGTTTGGGGGGGGGGAAAAAAAGGGGGGGAAACAAAAAAAATTTTTAAAGGGTTTTTAAAAAAGGGGGGGGGGGGGGGTTTTAAAAGGGGAAATGAAATTTTTAAAAAAAATTTGGGGGAAAAAAAAAGGGTTTTTGGGGGGGGGGGGGGTTTTTTTTTAAAAAATAAAAAACCCTTTAAAAAAAATTTTTGGGGAAAAAAATTTGGGAAAAAAAAAGGGGGAAAAAACTAAAAAAAAACCGGGGGGGGGGGAAAAATTTTAAAAAAAAACCCCCTTTTAAAAAAAACCCAAGTTTTGGGGGGTTTTAAAAAATTTTAAAAAAAGGGGGGGGGGGGAAAAGGGGAAAAAAAAACCCCAAAAAAATTTTTTCCCCCTTTGGGCCAAAAAAAGAAAAAGGAAAAATTTTTTTTTAAAATTAAAGGGTTTTTAAAAAAAAGGGGGAAAAAAATTTTTTTCCCAACCCCTTGGGAAAAAAATTTTTTTTAATTTTTGGGGGAAAAAAAAAAAACCCCCGGGGTTCCCCCCTTTTTAAAAAAAAACCCAAAAATTTGGGGGTTTAAAATCCAAGGGGGGGGGGGAAAAAAAGGTTGGGAAAAAAATTTTGGGGCCCGGGGTTTTGTAGCCGGGGGGTTTTTTTTAAAAAAAAAAAGGGGGGGGGGAAAAAAAAAACCCCTTTTTTTTCCCCCCCCGGGAAAATTTTTAAAAAAAAAAAAAACCCAAAAAAAAAAATTTTTTTTTTTTTTAAAAAAAAAAATTTCTTTTTTATTTTAAAATCAATTTTTCCCCCTTTGCCCAAAAAGGGGGGCCCCCGGGGGAAAAAATTTTTTTTTTTAAAAAAAAAAAAAAATTTTAAAAAAAAAAAAAAGGGGTTTTAATTTTAAAAAAAAAAAAAACCCCCCCTTGGGAAAAAAATTTAACCCAAAAAAATTTTTTTAAAAAAATTTCCGGGGGGGCCCGTTGGGGGTTTTTTTTAAAAAAACCCCCCCCCCCCCTTTTATTTGGGGGGGGGAAAAAACAAAAAGGGGGCCCGGGGGGGGGGGGGGGGTTTTAAAAACCCTTTTAAAACCCCCCGGGGAAAAATTTTTCCCAGGGAAAATTTTTTCCCCCCGGGCCCCCCTTTTTTTAAGGGGGGGAACCTTTTGGGGGGCCCCCCCCTTTTGGGGGGGTTGTTTTCCCCGGGGGGAAAAAAAAAAAAAAACCGGGGGGGGGGTTTTTTTTGGGGGGGTTTTGGGGAAAAATTTTTTTTTTTAAAAAAAAGGGGGGGGGCAAGGTTTGGGGGGGGGAAAAGGGGGCCAAAAAAACCCCGGAATTTTTCCCCGGGGGGGGAAAGGGTTTTTTTTTATTTGGGGAAAAAACCCAAGGGGGGTTTTTTTTTGGGGGGGGGAAAGGGGGCCCAAATTTTAAAAAAAAGGGGGGGGGGTTTTTTTAAAAAGGGGCCGGGTTTTTTTCCCCCCCCACAAATTTTTTTTTTTTGCCGGGGGAAAAACCAAAATTTGGGGTTGGGGTTTTTTTTTTACCGGGAAAAAACCCCCTTTACTTTAAAATTTAGGCCGGGGGGGGTTTTTTGGGATTCCCAAAAAAACCCCCCCCCGGGGGGGGGGGGGGGTTTTTGGGGTTTTTTGGGGGGGGGGGAAAACCCGGGGGAAAACCGTTTTGGGGGTTTTTGGGGGGGGCCCCCTTTTTTCCCCCAAACCCCCGGGGGCCAAAAAAAACCCGGAATTTTTGGGGGGGCCTTTAAAATAAAAAACCCCCCCCCCAAAAAAAAACCCAAAAAATTTTTGGGGGGTTTTTTGGGGGGGGGGTTTTTTTTGGGGGGGGGGGGGAAGGGGTTTTTTTCCCCCCCCCTTAAAAAACCCCCCCGGGGGGGGTTTTTTTCCCACCCCTTTTTTTTTCTGGGGTTTTTTTGGGGGCCTTGGGAAAAAAAGGGGGGGGGCCCCCCGGGGGGTTTTTTTTCCCGGGGGGCCCCCCTGGGGGGGCCAAACCCCCGGGGAAAAAAAAAGGGGGGGGGGAATCCGGGGGGGGGGAAAAAAAAGGGGGGGCCCCCCGGAAAAGGGGGGAACCTTTGGGAAAAAAAATTTTTTTGGGGGCCCCTTTTTTCCCCGGGGGGGTCCCCCCGGGGGGGGGGGGGTTTGGGGGGGGTTTTTTTAGGGGGAAAAGGGGGAAAAAAACCCCCCGGGGGGGGTTTTTTTAAAAAAATTTTTTGGGGAAACCAAAAAAAAAAGGGGGGTTTTTAAAACCCCTTTTGGTTTTTTTTTCCCCCCCCGGGGGGGGGGGGGTTTTGGGGGTTTTTTTTTTGGGGTTTGGGGGGCCCCCCCCCCCCCCGGGGGGGGGGGGGGGCCCTTTTGGGGTTTTCCCCCCCCCAAAAAAAAAAGGGGGGGGGTCCCCCAAAAAAGGGGGTTTGGGCCCCAAAAAAAAAATTTAAATTTTTGGGAAGCCCCAAAAAATTTTTTTCCCCCGGTAAACCCGGGGCCCCGGGGGGTTTTTTTTTTCCCCGGGGGGGAAAAAGGGGGGCCGGGGAAAAAAAAAATTTTCGGGTTGGGAGGTTTTGGGGGAAAAAAATTTTTGGGGCCCGGGGGGGGAAAAAAGGGGGGGGGGTTTTTTGGGGGGGGGGGGGCCCCCGCCCTTTTTTTTTTTGGGGGGGGAAAGGGGGGGGGGAAAAATTTTTTTTTTTGGGTTTTTTTTTAAAGGGGGAAAACATAATGGGGAAAAAAAATTTTTTTTTTTTCCCCCCTTTTTAAAAATTTTTTTTTGGGGGGGGGGTTTGGGGTTTGGGGGTTTTTCCCCCCCTTTTTAAAAAGGGAAAGGCCCCCTTTTCCCCAATTTTTGGGGGGGTTTTTTTTTGGGGTTTTAAAAAACCCCCGGGGGGGGGAAAAAAACCCCCCCCAAATTTTTTTGGGGGGGGAAAAAAGGGGGGGGGGGGGGTTTTCCCCGGGGGGGGGGGAAGGGGGTTTTTGGGGGGGGGAACCGGGGGGTTTTTTTTTGGGGGAAAAAAAAAAAAAAATTTTCCCCCCCTTTTTTTTTGGGGGGGGGGAGGGGGTTTTTTTTTTGGGGTTTTTGGGGGGGGAAAGGGGGTTTTTTTTTGGGGGGGGAAAATTTTTTGGGGGGGGGTTTGGGGTTTTTTTTTAAAAAAACCCCCCCCCAAAGGGGGGGGGGCCCCTTTTTCCCGGGGCCCCCCCCCAATTGCCCTTTTTTTTTCCCCCCCCCCCCCTTTTTTTTTGGGTTTTTTTTTTTTTTTTTTTCCCCCCCCCCCCCTCTTCCCCCCCTTTTTTTTTTTTTTTTTTCCCCCCCCCCCCCCCCCCTTTTTTTTTTTTCCCCCCCCTTTTTTTCCCCCCCCTTTTTTTCCCCCCCCCCCCCCCCCTTTTTTTTTTCCCCCCCCCTTTTTTAAAAAACCCCCCTTTTTTTTTTTTTGGGGTTTTCTTTTTTTTTTTTTTTAAAAAAAGGGGGGGGGGGGTTTTTTTTTTTGGGGGGTTTTTTTTTTTTTTTGGGGGGGGGAAAAAAAATTTTTTTTTTGGGGAAAAAAAAAAAAAGGGGGGGTTTTGGGGGGGTTTTAAATTTTTTTTTTTTGAAAAAAAAATTTTTTTTTGGGCCCGGGCCCCGGGGCCCCCCCCCGGGGGGGGTTTTTTTTTTTAAAAATTTTTATCTTTTTTCCCCCTTTTTTTTGGGTCCTTTCCCCCCCCGGGGGGGGCTGGGGCCGGGTTTGGGGGGGGCCCCTTTTTTTTTCCCCCCCCCCCCCCCCCCCTTTTTTTTCCCCCCCCCCTTTCCCCCCCCCGCCCCCCCCCCCCCCCCCCCCCCCCCTTTTTTCCCCTTCCCCCTTTTTTTCCCCCCCCCCCCAAAATTTTTTTTAAACCCAAAATCAAGGGGTTTTAAAAAGGGGGGGGGGGGTTTTTTTTTTAAAAAATTTTTAAAAAAAAAAAAAGGGGGGGGGAAAAAAAAAAAAAAGGGGGGAAAAAAAAAAAAAAATTAAAAAATTTTAATTTAAAAAAAAAAAAAAAAAAAAAAAAAAAAGAAAATATAAAAAAAAATTTTTTTAAAAATTTTTTTTTAATAAAATTTTTTAAAAAAAAATTTTTAAATTTTAATTTTTTAAAATTTTTTTTTTAAAAAAAATTTTTTTTTTAAAATTTTTATATTTTTTTATTTAAAAAATTTTTTTTTTTTAAAAATTTATTTTTTTTTTTTTTTAAAATTTTTTTTAAAAAAAAAAAATTTTTTTATTTATTTTAAAAAAATTTTTTTTTTTTTAAAAAAAAATTTTTTTTTTTTTTTTTTTTTGAAATTTTTTAAAAATTTTTAAAATTTTTTTTTTTTAAAAAAATATTAAGTTTTTTAAAATTTATATAATATTATAAATATTTTAAAAATTTTTAAATTTATATTTATTTTATTATTTTTTTATTTTTTTTTTTTTAAAAAAAATTTTTTTATTTTTAAATTTTTATTTTTTTTATATTTTTTTAATTTTTTATATATATAAAAAAAATTTTAAAAATTTATTTTATTTTTTTTTTTTTTTTATTTATTATTTTTTTTTTTTTTTTTTTTAAAAATTTTTATTTTTTTTTTTATTTTTTTTTTTAAATTTTTTTTTTTTTTTTTTTAAAAAAAAAATTTTTTTTTTTTTTTTTATTTTTAAAATTAAATTTTTTTAAAATTTATTTTTTTTTTTTAATTTTTTTTTTTTTTTTTTTTTTTTTTTTTAAATTTTTTTTTTAATTTTAAAATTATTAAAAATTTATTTTAATTTTATTTTATTTTTTTTTTTTATTTTTTTTTTTTTTTTTTTTTTTTTTTTTTATTTTTTTTTAAAATTTTTTTTTTTTTTTTTTTTATTTTTTTTTTTTTTTTTTTTTTTATTTTTATTTTTTTTGTTTTTTTAATTTTTTTTTTTTTTTTTTATTTTTTTTTTAAATTTTTTTTTTTTTTTTTTTTTTTTTTTAAATTTTTTAAATTTTTAAAATTATTTTTTTTTTTTTTTTTTTTATTTTTTTAAATTAATTTTTTTAATTTTTAAATTTTTTTAATTTTATTTTTTAAAAAAAAAAAAAAATTTTTTAAAATGTCCCCTTTTAACTTTTTANAAAGAACATGAGAGGAAAGAGTCCCGGCCTTGTGGGGGGGGGGTCTTCTCATTGTTACTACTTCTTATCTTCTCTCTTCTCTTTACTCTTTCTTGCGTGCCACGGGAAACACAACATCAGTCTCTTTCTAGACACACATGGACTCTCATTTACACTGATGCAGACCAGACCACCCAGCTAATGGCGGTACTTACATCAGCCTTCACGTGTGCGATAGGAAACATGACATATGTCCCTTCTCCGCAGCACATTGGACTCGGGCTGGTAATTCACAATTCGGAATTAAATAATTTTCTTCTTCCTTGCCCCGTGGGGACTCGAACCTCCGCCACATTAGAAGATGCACTCGAGACCAGCGCGTAACCGATTCCCCCATGAGGTTAACCCAATGATTTTACGGCTTCTGATGTATTTATGTTCATTACAGAGTTCAAGTGTGATATTTGTAGTGTTACGTCCCCAGCCACACTTCACCACACTGCAGCTCCTTGCTGCAAAAACATGCACAGTAAATATTGTGCAATACCTATCTATGTGCCTTACTTCTCTCTTAAGAGAAGTTCTCCCGGGCCGGCTGGTTGGTAACTAGATTTGCACTCCCCACACCTCTCTCTCACAACCACACCTCACTCTCACAACCAGACCTCACTCTCACAACCAGACCTCACTCTCACAACCAGACCTCACTCTCACAACCAGACCTCACTCACAACCACCAGGCAAATATTGACACTTCTCTATTTAACATATTATATATTTACACAATCATATATATACATAAACAAAGAAATAAATCCATCATAGCCCTTTTGATGTCTCAAACATCAATTCACATCATCACACACCATCAGGCTTACACGCCAGTCAACACGTACACAAACCACACACCAGGCTACACGCCTCCACACAACCAGCTGTTGCTCACGCCATACACCTCCAACACACACACACCTTACACCATCAGTCAATCATACACCAAGTCAATCATACACCAAGTCAATCACCAACTCAAGCACACACCCAACACACAATATACTTCCCTTGTACCACTCAGTACAACACGTGGCCTATCCACGGAGCTTCCACCGCCAGCTCCTAACACACCAGCTGTCCACCCGAAAAGAGAACTTCGCTCCACCCGCTCTCCCTCTCATCAACACGCTCGCTTAATTTACGGGACCACAAACATATGACTCCACAGAAAATGTTTTTAGGGGTGACTAAGGGTAACAGTAGCAAGTGTTTCAAGACAAAGTGATATTGCCCAGCACATGAAGATCCACTTTTGAGGTAGTGTGTTGAGTGGAGAAGTGTGGTTGTACCTGTACGCCTGTGGGAGTGTGTCCTGTGTGGCAATGGGTGGGTGGGCAGTGTGTTACATGTGTGTGGCAGCCGTGCCCTTGTGTTCTGTGAGGGAGCAGTGGCCACTTGTTAGGTTGGCAGTGCAGGTGTACTTTCAATAAATGTATCCAGAGTTTTAAAGGTTTCTCTGCAGATTACCTTAAAAAACAGTCTTTCCACGCATAAGTTACACTGCTATTTTCTGCAGGTCACATATATGTATATCGCAGGTAGAGCACAGCTGGAGAGCAGCCAGGAAGGTTTGGTCTTGGGAGGGAGGGCGTCCACAGCGCCGCCCTGGGATGTATCTGCAGCGCTCCGTCAGGAGGAATGCGAGCGCCTCATCGGCCTAAGTCAGTGCCTCGAATTAAGCCATTTACGTGTGCGTGTGCCATTCACGTGTGTGTGTTTCTCCAGTGTGTTAAACAACCATTTCTTAGACCGTGTGACCTTGTGTAGTTCTTTGTTTACTCTCGCCACCTTCAGGAGCTGAGTCCTGTGTATTGTTGACCTCCGCCATTAAATGTAGAGTGTATTACAGTGAGTGTCAGTGTCCTCTTTCCGCCATGTGCTTTGACCACGTGTTGTTATACACCAACACTCGCCTTCAGATAAATCTACCGAACCTTCGTCAGGAGGTAAGTGGTTACGTGGGGCGCCCTTGGGGGTGAGATAAGAAAGGCGAGTCTTAGAGAGCCCTGCGTAACAATAATAAGCAGTGAATGTGTAGATTACGATTCTTCAAATATTATTCAAGCTCTTTTGAACATTATGAAAAGAGAAAAATTTAGATATATTGTTTTGAATTGTTATTATCTCCTGTATTATTTCCTATGTTCGGTACTGATCCTTGTTCCCTGAAGCTGCCTCAAGGGGCGGCCACGGCAGCAGTGTTCTTTTGTACCTCATTCACATATCTTCCAATCCTTTCACTCTTACATTCCCTCTCTCATCTTACATCTCTTACATTCCCTCTCTCACTCCCTTCTTCTTCCCTCTGTTTCACGTCAGTTTTTCCCATAATTTTTAAGAGGTTAGACGGCTGATGACACGCTTCCAACTATCTCTATTATTATTTTTCATTTCCGGCGGCTGATGTAGGGGTTGGTTATAAATACTCCTTATGATGAGAACGAATTTGAAACGTTCAGAATACTAAGGCCTCAACTTTGTTCAATGTTGCCAGATCCTCTTCAACACACTGCCTCCATGTAGGTATGTGCATATTCTCCGTTTTCACGCTTGACAACTTTGTCAACATTTCAGCTCAGCCCCGTTTTCTTTTCATCGAAATTGGCAAAATTTAGCGCAAAAGTTGTGTTGTGAACCCCCTAAGAAATCAGTTTTTTGTGTGTTTTCCTGTGATTGCACGAGCTTACACATGATTTGATGACGTAGTACACACATTGACCCCTCAACTCGTTGCAGAAACAATTCTCGAAAATTCTCGGAACATTTCTGAAATCACGTACATTCCGCGGAAATGGAGATGTGTTTCGTGACAGGTCGCCAAAACGCTCGTCAATTTTGCTGAAGGCGAGTGAAATTAATCTTGAAACTAATAAAATAAGTTTTTTTTGTTATTTGTCCGTCTATATGTTGAATTTGATAAGTTTTTATCGAGTAGCAACAATTTTATCAGGCTATCTGTAATCGATGTCAATGCACTGTTTTTCATTTCGTTGTTCGTTCGTTTGGTAATTATGGAGGAGAGTTTCACGTTCGTTTTCAGAGCACCAAATACTTTATTCTTGGCCTACAATAGTGCCTTTGTTCTAATGGTGTAGTTTTTTTGCGAAACCAAAAAAAAAAAATGAAAATCGAAAAACACAAAAAAAATTGAAAAAAAAAATGAAAGCCTAACGCTAACCTTATTTGTTTTAATGAAACCTAACCTAACCTAAACTAACTGAGTGTTCTTGGTGAGGTTCATTATGCCAAACTTTATCGGTCACAATGAATCCTATTGTTTTAACAGACAAAAATATGCCCAAAAGGCGAACTTCTTATATTTGATGTAAACTTCTTATTTTAGGTATAGGAGGCAATTGGTTCATTGAAAGTTTTTTAAAGACTTCAGGTACCTCTTGCAATAGCATTAACAATTTCAAATTTCCTAATAGCTATTCCATGTCTTCCGGACCTGCCCGGGGGACAGTGACTGGCATTCACTCTTTAACAGCCTCCCCAATGCCTCCACCTCTCTCCTACCTCTTCAATGTGCCCAACCACCTTCATCCGCCTTACTCTCAGCACTACTCAGCTCCTCTATCTCCTCTCTCACTCCCATACAACATCCTTGCATCAACATTTCACAGGGTTCTTGTCCTCTCATCACCCTTTCACCACATCTATGTCACTCTTATTATATCCTTCTTGTCATCTCCCATCCATCCTCTCCAGGTCTCCAAATTCCAACCATAGATGATATTAGTTTATGCCTAAATGTACAATTCTTGACAGGATGGCTATAAGGGGTTGCTGTGGTGAAGTGGTTGGCGCCTGGAGGTCCTGAGCTCAAGTCAAGTTTTGCCGGGGTCAAAATGTGTCCCTGGTGGAGTGGCTGAAGATTACTTGCCGGCTGCCCATCACCGCTGCCTGGGAGGAGAGCATCGGGGGCGGCGTGAGCCTCTCACCATCACAGGCCTCACTCCAAACATTCTCGGTACCGTTATTCCACATTTGTTTTTCTCATTTTGCCAAGCATCTGAAAAAAATAGAAATAGTGATATTATTTGAGGTGTATTCATCTAGTTGTATTATACAGGGCTAGCCAAGCTATACTCGTGTGCCAGTCTCCATATCTACATTTTTTTTTTTATCATTCATCCTTACTATTGGCTGAAGCCAGCACCCCAGGAAGCGGGTCACAAACCCCCGGCTAACACCTGGTACCCATTCACAGCTGGGTGGACAGGGGCTTGGGTTTTAAGAAAACCACCCATCTCTCTTCGCTCCAGCCGTGGATCGAACCCGGGACATCTCGGTTGTGAACCAAGCGTGCTACCACTACACTACGGAGCACCCCTACACCAGTGTGTGTGTGTGTGTGTATTCACCTAGTTGCAGTAAACAGCAAATGCAATATACAACCCATCATATGGCTTGCATTTTCACTAAAATACAATTAGAAAGATTTAGAATGATATGCAGTTTTAACAGTTACATCTTTAATTAATTGATATAATCATATATGGTTATATCATAGTAGGCTGAGGGTGGATACAGTGGGACTCTCTGAGACGAGGAGGCCTGGCAGTGGCGAGACTAGCAGTAGGGGTTACACCTACTACTGGTCCGGCATGAGCAATGGTCACCGTGTCCGGGGAGTAGCTATAGGCATCTCCAGCAAACTGCAGCCGTCTGTTGTTGAGGTTACTCCGGTTGATAAGCGTATAATGCAGGTGAGGATGAAACACACTCTGGATTTCATGTCTCTTGTTGCAGTGTACGCTCCTACCGAGGTGTGTGAAACTGAAGAGGAGATGTTCTACGCTAAACTTGACTCTGTATTAGACCAGTGTCCTCCTCGGGACACACTCATTATCTTGGGCGACTTCAATGCTACTACAGGCACTGTGAGAGATGGCTACGAGTTATGTGTTGGTCCCCATGGCTCCGGTACCAGAAACATTAACAGTTCTCTGCTTCTGAATTTTGCAGTCTAGAAGGTTGAGAATTGCAGGTTCTTGGTATCAGGGACCAGCACGGGCGGATTGGCCATAGGGCAAACCGGGCTGTGTCCCGGTGGGCCGGAGGGTCTTGGGCCGGTCTGAGTCCCGGCGGGGCCGGCCCTCTGTAGCGCAGTATGGTACGGTTGTGAGAGACGTTTATGCCCGAAGACCGTATCTTCTGGTCTTAGGAGGAGACTGGCTTCTCCTTCATCCCTCTCCCGTATTCTAGCTATTGAATCTGAAGGAGTATGACCCCAGAGGCGGATTGGCCACAGGACACATCGGGCTGTGTAACGGAGGGTCAATGGGTCTGAGGGCCGCAGGCGCCGGGGCCCGGGGTTATATTATTGGTACGAAATCATAAGTACAACATTTTATGAAGCAATTTATAAGAGAGAAGGACAGAGAAATCAGCTGTTTCTAGCATGGGTGTATAATAATATAACTCCAATTAATTATAGCGCATCTATTGAAGATCGTTGACGTTGAGACAGCTAGCTTGGCCTCAAAATCCTCTTTTTGGCACCTGATCCACAACAAACTGTACAGTTTCATGGCACCACGGGCCACACACCTCAGTGTAATGTTTTTTTTTTTTTTTACAGCACAAAGGACTAGCCAAGGACAAAAAAAACCCCGCTTAGTTACCAGTGCCTATAAAGATGACTGTAAGAGAATATAGAAAGGGGGGTGAGCCAATTCAGTTCGGGAGGTGTCTTATTACTCCTTTCTTGAAAAAAAAATGTCGACGGGGTGCGTAGGGATGTGTGTATATAGTTGTAGTGGTGGTGGGTATTAGTTAAGGTAATTTAAGTAATGATAAGTACTGGGATAATATAACTTACCATTCCCAGTAATATTAAGCATTTGCATCTTAAATAATTAGCACCTTGCTAAGTATTGCCCGTGCGCCCGATGACACGGGCGCACAGGTGTGCGTCGCGGGGTGCCACCTCATGGATGCTCTTGGCCTGTCCTCTAAGACGCTCCAGCACCCCACCGCCAGTATCAGTCACCTTGCCGGGGGCCGTATCAACGTCCTGGGCAGCAAGACGTGCGAGTTCACGCTGGGACACGTATCAGCCAAGGCAGTCCTGCACTTTGCTGATGGTGTACGTCAGCTGTATTTGTCACTGCAGGTGTGCAAGGACCTCAGCCTTGTGCCCCCAAACTTTCCCAGCATGTTGCCAACAGTGGGTGGTGTGATCGAGGAAGACACACCAGAAACCCCAGCCCGCCCCACCGTGTCCCCGTACGACCTGACAGAGGAGAATGTGGACCGCCTGGAAAAGTGGTTTCTGGGGCACTTTGGGCTCACTGCGTTTCCTGTAGACCGCTCGCCGCTACCAGAGATGAGTGGGCCTAACCACCATATTCACCTGCTGCCCGACGCGCAACCCTACGCAGTTCATGCCCCCGCCACGATCCCTCACCACTTCTACGACGAAGTACGCAGGCAGCTTGATGAAGACGTGCGGAGGGGCATCATCAAGCCTGTTCCGGTGGGGGAGCCGAAGGAGTGGTGCTCGCGCATGGTTGTGGTGCCCAAAAAGGACGGGCGGCCACGTAGGACTGTGCCTGATATCCCTAGTCATTTCCATGCAAATGATGATGGTAAGCGGGTATTCCCAGTCCATAGTAATTGCATACATTATTGGAACGATACAATATGCTGATGGCATGGTACCGCCCATGCGATGGATGCCTTACAATAAACAAAAAAGTATTCAAACGATACTAAGTTTTTGTTCATATGCTATTTGATGTAAATAGCCTCCAAAAATATTTATCAGACTTTAAATGAGGTCTTTGATGCGTTCGTTATGGAATGTTTATCGTTGCATAGAAGAGCGTGTGATACCGTGGAAATCTTAGCCAAGCTGGCGACACCGCCTGGAAGTAGATTTGCGTAAACACTATACAGGGAGATCCCGAAGATACGAGCAGTTCGGTTCCACCTGGCATACTCGTAAAGCGAAATCTCGTATAACGAAACACATAACTAATGGTAAAATATAGGTTTGGTTCCAGGATCCCATCAATTTATACAAAAAAAAACACAAAAAAAACCCCCATGTTTTTCTAGCTAAAATAAACTAGCAAACACAACAAACACACAGCGTCTATATTACCGACACTGTACTACCTATTCTGTAGAAAAAGCATTCTGAAAGAGAAAATAGCACACAAAATAACATAACTGCACATTAATTAAACATAAAACATGCATAACATTCACAAGTGGTAATGTTGTGTGGGAAGACAGGAAGCTGGCACGTAGCTAGCTGAGAGTCCCTGTTTTCTCTCTCCGAGGCTCGAGAGAAAACAGCGGTGACTGCGTTTGCAGGGATGACTGGGTTAGAGTTCTTCCTCCTCCCCTTGATCACTTGGGGGAAGAGGAAAGATCCTCGGTGCTAAAAATACGTTGTATGTAGGCTACTGTTGGGGACGCCGCGTGATGCACTAGACTCGAGAGGGTAGGGTAGGTAAGGGACAAGGGAGGGGTGCGCAAACCTCTTCCACTGCCCACAAACTCGTCTCTGCGCATCTGAATCATTGTACATCGTCCAGGGATGTGAATTTTTGTAGGTCACATTGTCGTACCGAGCCACCAGAATTATCATATTTTCAGATTGATTATCGTACAACCGTAGGTAAAATCATATAGTCAGTAAATGACTTAATAATTTTAGTAAATAACTTGTAATTTACTTTAGTAAATAACTTGGTAATTTTACTCAACCCAGTTTGAATGTCGTAGCATTGGATTTCGATCTCGTATATAGAAAATAGACCCTAATTTACATATCTCGTATCATCGGAGTTTCGTATATCGAATGCTCGTATAACGGGACCTCCCTGTACTCAGCTTATATCGTCCACATTACTGCTCACATATAAAATAGTGTGAATGATTAGATTATAACGTGATTTTTTGCGTAGCAGGAAGTAGGTGAAGCTGTCTTATCTCAGAAATATAGCTCATGCATCCGGGAAATATACTAGCCACCTTCCTGACGTTTCTTGCCTGTATTAAATCGTGATTGATGATTATGTAGCTTGGTATTCAGGCTCATGTGCTTAGTTTATAATGACATGTAATTGCAGGTCACCGTATCTCCTAGTTAATGGGTTGTAGCTACCAAATAATTAGAACCAAAGGTGGTATTATTTTACAATAGGACCGAAATTGCCTACACAATTGGGAGTTTGGTTTCTGTTTAACTTATTGGATTCTACGAAACATTCTCTATCAGCTTTCGTCGCAAATAATTACTTTTGGAGATATGACTTGTTCATAGGGAGGACAGAGACAAGTGTTTACATCAGCCTCACTCTTCTTCCTCTTGTGACCTGCATCGCCTCGATTCTTCCTTTGCCGTGGACACTTTTTAATGAGGATTGGGCTTTAGTTTGGAGGTTAAAACGTGGGGCTAGGTTAGGTTAGTGAGTCAAAAGGTGGGGTTAGGTTAGGCTAGGTTAGGTTAGTGAGTCAAAAGGTGGGGTTAGGTTAGTTTGATTTTCATATCTCATATGTACACGCCTACCTATTAAAAATATCTTATATAATATATATCTTTTACAATTTTTCACATCGGCGGGACTTCTAATTTTCAGCGATAGTTCTAGTTCTTGATCTTGATATTATAGTACTCAGTATAAACATTTAATAAGCTTTTACCGGTGTTTCTGCATTCATTGATTAAATACCAGCAATAACTTGATCGGTTAGGCTAGGTTAGGTAAGTAATGTCCATGTTAGGTTAGTAAACTAGTGGGGGAGATTCAGTTAAGTTCGGATACGTAACCAATCTCAAAAACACAGTTCAGATTGTTCCAAAATACATCAAAGCTACCAGAAAAATATAGATTACGAATAAAACGGAACTAAATCTAATCTAACATGGGAGGACATGACCCCAAAGGACCCCCTTTCCTTAATTAACCTAACCTGACCAACCTTAAAAACCTCAGGCTTCCCAGTGATGTAACTTATTTTGACTATTATCATACCTTATTGTGATGACTCTTTAATAAAACTCTTCAAAGCAACAATGTCTTGCTTCTGTCAAGGGGGTAAAATAATAACTAGTGATTACCAAGAAAAACAAAGATCAGATTCTTTCAAAACACATCAAAATCTATCGGATTATCTGCAAAAGGAGAGGGTCACAAAAACGAATCTTTAGCCCTTGGGCCAGGTTTATGGTATTGTACTCTAGTCTACCGGAATTCTCGTTCCCATCGGCGAGAAATCCTACATTTCACGCCGTCAAGTATTACTTTTTTCTAGGACTCGATATACAGTAGCGGACGTAAATATTGGCGTCGTCAGCCCGTAGCCCAACGCGGTAAAACAAATATGATGGTACAATAAACAGTGATTACTTACCTTAATATTAATACTTTGTTGGCATCCCCTTACGTCTAATGCACTCTTTCAAACGTAATGGGACACTCTCTATCAAGTTTTGTAACGTGGACAGAGGGATTTCTGTCCACAATTTGAGGAGTGCCGCTTCTAGTCGGGGAAGCGTGGAGGTATCATGGTCACATCACTTGCGTTTGATAATGGACCACAAGTTTTCAATGGGATTAAGGTCAGGAGAATAGGCTGGCCAATCCTCAATGAAGTCCACAGAGCAGTCATGAAGCCAGGTTGTCACCGATTTTGCTTTGTGGCAGGGTGCATTATCCTGCACGAATGTGTGGGCTTGGCACACCTCGAAGCAATCAGGCAGATTGTCACACAGCAGTTCCAAATAGTTATATTGGTTCATTGACTCATTTTTGGAGAGCACCACAAGTTTCCCAACACCATGGAAAGAGAAGCATCCCCACACCATTAAGGAATCTGGGAATCTTACAGTGTTGTGTGTGAACTTTGGCGCGTACGGATCACTGCCCGGGAGGCGATAAACTTTCTTTTTCCTGCTGCTGGTAACTGTAAATTTTGCCTCATCACTCCAAAGTACTCCTTTCCAGTTCTCAGTATCCCAAGGGAGGTACTTGCGGCAGAACTGAAGTCTGTTGTTCTTATGAACCTCTTTTAGGAGAGGTTTAGGTCGCGCAACAAAGTGTTTAAATCCAAGGTCGTCATGGACTCGACGTCGCACTGTCCTGACAGACACTTCACCCAGCAGTACATGGTTATTTTCCTTTAATTGTCTGCCGGAAATACTGGGACACTTATCAACATCACGCTTGATGATGTTTAATGTTCTTGGGTGGGTTTTACGGGGCCTGCCAGGGGGTAATTTTTTCCGCGGCAAATCGTCGTCACCAGAGTTTGAAATTTGTTGCACCCAACGGCTGACACTTCTCACACTAACGCCTGTATTTTCAGCAATATCTTTCACTGAGTGTCCTGCCTTGTGGAGTGACGAAATAGCACTAATGTCATCACTTGTCACTGGTCTATACCTCCCCATAGTCCACAGAAGAGGCAAGATAGAGGCAAAACGCTGTTGTCTTAAAATGCCGCGGGCTGGCAACTCCTCCGCGGCACCTCCCTGCACAGGCTGTAATGGATCACTGGGTGTCGTGACCTTGAGCTCAGTGACAACTGACAACACAGAGCACTGCCCCAGTTTCCCTTGCAGAGTTGCCAAATGCCCAATAAATTAAAATATGAGAGTATGTTTAGTTTTTCTGTAGTTTGCTCTGGGAACCGGTTTGCCTTTGTTTATAACGTGAAAATGCAGCGCTACTCATGATGTTGGCAGAAATCCCTCTATCCACACTACTGCAAAAGGTGATATAAATTGTTTGATTATGCTTAATAGACGTTAGACGTAGTGGGATGCCGTCAAAGTATAAAATTCAAAGTAAGCAGCCATCCTTCATAATTATTATCGAATGTGTTCTGCGCGTTAGGCATAGGACCGACGCCGCCAATATTTACGTCCGCTACTGTACATATCAGTATTATTCTAGTGTTTGCCCATATTCCCCCATCTCCCGAAAACAAGCTTAGGGACCTGAGGGAATGCAGGATATTTGACTTGAGGTACAAAATAGGCGTCGCAACCAGTTTTTGAGTTAGGGTTGTAAAAATTCCCTAGATCTAGGGTAAATGGATTGGATTTCTTCCAAGTCCAGAGACGTGTAAACTTTACGATCCTCACAAACATAATGATAATCGGAGTGTCGAGAACACCCACCCACCCTCGCTAGGAGGTAAGGTAGAATTTTGTCATGTTACCGAGGGGTTGAGGGGGGAGGAGCCCCCGCTAGGAGGTTAGGTTAAATTTGATAAGGTTAGGAGGTTAGGTTAGATTACTGGGGGTCGAGGGAGCCGGAGCCCTCGCTAGGTTAGGTTAGGTTAAATCCGCTAGGAGGTTGGGTTAAATATGGTTCTAAAAAAATTCCCTAGATCC
Source organism: Chionoecetes opilio (assembly GCA_016584305.1). NCBI lineage: Eukaryota > Metazoa > Arthropoda > Malacostraca > Decapoda > Majidae > Chionoecetes > Chionoecetes opilio. The sequence goes on from JACEEZ010002995.1 coordinate 70,018, forward strand.
AGGGGGGAAAATCTAAATTTAGGGAAACTAACCCAGATCTAGGGATATTAACCTAGATGTAGGGTATTTCGACTCTTAAACCTCAAAAAATAATTGTTTCCGACGTATTCTTTGTTCTGCACCCGAAAATGTACCTATATATCCAATAAGCTTTTACCTGTGCTTCTGTATACATAACCTGGCCGTAACCTAACCTAATCAATACTGACAGAAATTACAACTTGGGGGGGTATGATGGGGCGGTATAAGAAAATATATTAATTCCCGCTATAAACAAGAGCTAAATTTATTCAAAACACATCAAAACTAAATAGAAAATAATGTCTTCGAAAAATGTGGTGGCCAATTATAAAAAACCTTTTATTCCTGCTTTTCAACTATTACAAGTGGAACAGATGGCAAAAATTTCCCCGCCGTCGATTGTTCGGTATTATTCTAGTGCTTGTCCATACTTCCCTCTCTGCCCCAAAACAAGCTTGGGGGAATGCGGGGTATTTGGCTGAGGAGATATAATGGACGAGAACTGCGCGATCGCTACTGCCGTTATTATAGTTAAGTTTTCTGTATTTTTTTTTCTTCAGTATACTGTGCAGTATCAATTCCCTTCCGCGTAACCTTTAAACTTATATACACATCGAAGAAATGATATAGTTGTCTAATAACGCATACAGACACACCCTCCCCATCTGGAGGGCCCCCCACCCTTAAGGAGGTTAGGTTAAGGGTCGGTTAGGTTAAAAAACTAGTCCGTGTCCTAAGAAAATGACCGCGTAGTCCTCGTCCATTTTTACCATCTGGGGTACAAAATATGTCGCAACCACATACTTTTTGAGTTAGGGATAGCGTAAAACTTCCCTAGATCTAGTGAAAATTGATTGGATTTTTTAAAAGTCCAGAGAAATGGGAACCTTACGCTCCTTACAAACAGAATGATGATCAGAGTGTCGAGAACCCCCCCACCCCTCCCACTAAGAGGTAGGGTAAACTTTTATTAGGTTACCGGTGGGTCGAGGATGGGCGGAATCCCCCCCTCGTTAGAAGCTTAGGTTAGATAATCGGGTGATTATCGCTAGAAGGGTAGGTTAGATTATCGGGGGAACTAAGGGGGCAGAGACCCACGCTAGGAAGTTAGGTTTAATTTGCTTTGGTTAAGTAGATTACCGGGGGTCGAGGGGGGCAGAGCCCTCCGCTTGGAGGTTAGGTTAATTCTGGTTGGGTAAATTTCCCTAGCCCTAAGGATTTTTGGCTCTCCTACATAACTCCTAAATCTTAAATTTGTAAATTTTCCGCAAGTGTCCGACGCATCATTTGCTCCCCACCTGAAAACCCCGCATTCCCACAGGTCCCCAAGGCTTGGGGAAAGGGGGAGATTATGGGCAAACGCTAGAAATTATAACCACGTACGCTGATTCATAAAAGCCGTACGCTGGGGACCGGGATATGTATTTAACAAAAAACAGCTGGTCGCAGTGTTTACATATCGAGCAGTGTTAGAAGTGAGCGATGGTACAGCAACATACCAAATACATGTATATGTAAAGGCCTCTTCCATTTGTGCCCAAGTTGCATGAACCAGTTCTTTCAGTTCAGGGTTGGGTTCTGGGTTCAGGGTTGGGTTCGCGTGTCACAAATGGAACGCAAAAACCCCGTTTCTTGTTTACAAACATACTCAGCTGGCGAGGCAATTTAAGAGAGAGAGAGAGAGAGAGAGAGATACCGAGAGAGATAACGAGAGAGAGAGAGAGATAACGAGAGAGAGATAACGAGAGAGAGAGATAACGAGAGAGAGAGAGAGATAACGAGAGAGAGATAACGAGAGAGAGAGAGATAACGAGAGAGAGATAACGAGAGAGAGAAATAACGAGAGAGAGAGATAACGAGAGAGAGAGAGAGAGAAATAACGAGAGAGAGATAACGAGAGAGAGAGAAATAACGAGAGAGAGAGATAACGAGAGAGAGATAACGAGAGAGAGAGATAACGAGAGAGAGATAACGAGAGAGAGATAACGAGAGAGATAACAAGAGAGAGAGAGAGAGAGAGCGAGAGAGAGAGAGAGAGAGATAGCAATAGATAACAAGAGATAACGAGAGAGATAACGAGAGAGATAACGAGAGAGAGATAACGAGAGAGAGAGATAACGAGAGATATAACTCAGCTATAGCTGCTATGTGAAGGGATCATATCAAGTTTAAGATCGCGGGAACGCATGGCCTCCACCCAGCCATGTATGCCTCTTTTATGCCGTCTGACATCCTCTCCGACTCGTGCATGCGGAAAACCCTTCACGATAAGAGAAATAGGGCCCAAGGCGACCATTGTTTGTTATGAACTGAAAACTCTACCCAAGCTACCCACCTCTCAATGTGAGTAGAGAAAGTTCACGGGTTTTGCTGAGTCACTACGCGCTTTGCCTCGGACCCAGGTTTTCGTGCGCAAATGGAACGCCTGAATTCTTGGGTTCCGTGAACTGGTTCTTGAAATGTCGCAAATGGAAGAGGCCTTAAGGGGTAGGCGATATGTATATGATTCATAAATACATATAATAATGCAAATCAAAGGTATTGAAGCTTTTTGGTGATAGAAGAAAGTATCCTTCTCACAAAATGCATGTATATGTAATATCATTTGTACCGCTGCTGTGACCAGAGCGTATAATTTCAGGCTTACCACCCACGGTTGATACATTATAATTTAAAATATATCGATACAAAATAGTGAGACCCCCAAAAACTACAGATTATATTCGTATATATGTAATTTAGCATCATTGTATAGTAATAGCTGCGGTAAAGAGACTATTTATGTAATATTTTCCACTGCCATGTGCATGTTCCGCATCGGTTTGTAATCTTGCCTCAGGCCTGCCCACTACATTTAAGCTCCGCCCCTTCTCGATGACTAGGAATACCATCGTGGTATTTGATGATCGCAATGGACCCATTTACTCTACTTGAGGTAACGATAGATTGGAAATCTTCAAGACTCATATAGTAGGGCAGTGATGCTGAATTTTCGATGTGAGCAGTATTTTTGATGATACAGCCATTTTAAGTGGAGGAAAATTTGTGCGCCCCAAAACGACCGGCGCCATGTTGTGACGTCAACAACGCAGAGTTGTCAAGCGGCCGCAGCGGGCCGCTCCACAGTAACATTAACTTGCATTACCCCTACTACCGCAAGATGGCCAATAATCCTCCTTCAAGTTTTGTGGTAGGTTTTCACTGTGTTTGTGAATATATCAGTTGTAGTTTATAAGTAAGAAGTGATTAGACAGGGACAAGTGACCCATGACAACAGGCAAGTGATGACTTTAGGCATCGCAACTCCTTACAAAGAGCTCAAATGAACCTACAATGACATGTAGCCTACAGCTAGACAGATAGACGAACTCATAGAAGAACAGGTAGAATGAGAGCGCCTTCCACCTGCACACACACACACATCATAGACGAATTCATAAAAGAACAGGTAGAATGAGAGCGCCTTCCACCAACACACACACACGCACACATCATAGACGAATTCATAGAAGAACAGGTAGAATGAGAGCGCCTTCCACCAACACACACACACGCACACATCATAGACGAATTCATAAAAGAACAAGTAGAATGAGAGCGCCTTCCACCAACACGTACACACACATACACATCATAGACGAATTCATAGAAGAACAGGTAGAATGAGAGCGCCTTACACCAACACACATACATACACATCATAGACAAATTCATAGAAGAACAGGTAGAATGAGAGCGCCTTCCACCAACACACACATACACATCCTTCAAGAGCGTACACTGCGCCTTCCACGCACACACACACACAATGCAAGAAGTATTCAGGACTTCAAAGGCAAGCTGGATAATAGTAGATTAGGAGACGGGACAATACGAGCACAGCTCTTTTCCTGTATGTTACAACTAGGTAAATACAACTAGGTAAATATATACACACACACACATATATATACATATGCGTGTGTGTGGAAGGCGCAGTGTGCTCTTGATCAGATGTGTGTGTGTGTGTGTGGGTGGGTGGAAGGCGCTCTCACTCTATACCTGTTTTTCTATGAGTTCGTCAAGAGTACATAATGAATCGCCTAGGACCCTAGATGAAGGGGAAATTCACAATCACTACAGGAACTACCTCGTGTAGGTCTCACGGCCTCTTGTAGCTTCCTTATTTTCTTATGTTATTATGTTCTTTTGGATGCTTCCCGTGCCCACAGCAGTCACAATAACACAACGCTGCGTGTGTTGTGTATGTGTGTGTGCATGTGTGTGTGTAGGCGTTTGTTACTTCATCACTGCATACACAGACAAACACCAATCACCAATCCGTACGTAGTACTATGTATACTACACACACGCAGTGTCACACACACACACACACGAGTAACATGTGTGTTCCCTCAGGGGAATCACGCCTATAGTAGACATCCACCACTGTTTACTTTTTTTCTTGTCTTTGGACACAGATATGAACATTCTCTGGTGTTTTAATCGTGGTGTTTTAGCAGATTGGCACATAACAAACAGTGTGTTCTCTTTGTCCAGCTATATAGGCGAGGAAGCGGGGTAGAGAAGGAAGCGGAAGGGATGTTTCTGCGCTGACTACGTCACAACCAATCACAGCGCGTTCCGCGGCCACGTCATATTTTGGCCCAAAAAACTGCATATATCTCATTCATGGTGCATTTTTAAGCAAAATGAATATGAGTACAGTGATAAGTAGCTTATATTACATCCAAAGCTTCACAAAATTCCGTGTTTTAGGTGTGAGTAAACGGGTCCATTGCGACGGTAGTATTTACATCGTGGTAATCGCAATTGCGATAGACTAGGAATATGAGCCATAATTTCATTCATCCCAATTCTTGTTTCTGCTATTTTTCATCCCTACATCTTGAACATTTTAGGATAGAATTTATGGTGTATCGTGTACCTTGCATCACACACACTGGTGAATGGGAACAGCGAGGGTGGTGTTGATTTACTTCAGTGTATTTGTGATTTAGCAGAGCGAGTGGAGGGTGGCAGGAAGCGGTGAATGACCCAGCGGCGCCTCCACAGATAGATAGATAGATAAATAGTTTATTGACCACAGTTTTGTAATAGTTACACATTTTTGTTAGTTTCATAAGCACCATCAAGGGGTATGTCGAGGTAACCTACTGGCATATTCCCCAACTCTATGCAAGTATGTGGTTTCTGGGTGAAGACGCTTGGCTGGAGCTCCGAAACTAACCATATATAGGATTTTCTCGAAAATACCCTCATTGTGATTCCCACACAAAATTACCAATACTGGTCAAGGAAACCTTACCTAACCTAACCGTAACCGAACGTAACCTAACCTGACGTGTTCAAGAGTAAACGCGACATGCTGTTTCAGAAAACGGGAATATGTGCCCGGCCAAGGGACTGACTGTCTGAAATGATTACTGGTATTGGGTCCTGTCCTGAGTCCTGACTGATACAAATTAGTGTTGCCATCACAGGAAAGACCGTCTGAGTCCTCACAACCATTAATTGTGTGTAAGTAATGCTGCAGAGGTCCATAGATTAATGCTGTAAATCTAACAGTAATGGACCCGTTTACTCTACTTGAGGTAAGGATTGATTTGACATCTTCAAGCCTCATATAGTTGGGCAGTGATGTTGATTTTTCTATGTGAACAGTATTTTTGATGATACAGCCAATTTAAGTACAGGAAAATGTATACGCTCTAAAACGACTGGCGCCATGTTGTGACGTCACTAGCTTAGACAACAGAGCAAAACAGCTGTGAAGCGGCCGCTACTATTATGTACTACCTACTAATACACCAACTTGCATTACCCCTACTACCGCAAGATGACCAGTAATCCTCCTTCAAGTGATGTAGTAGGTATTCACTGTGTTTGTGAATATGTAAGTTGTAGTTTATAAGGAAAAAGTGGATAGACAGAGATAAGTGGCCCGTGACACCTGACAAGTGATGACTTCTGGGACCGGCATTCCTTAAAGGGAGCTTAAATGAACCTGCAATGACATGTAAAGCTAGACAGATAGACGAACTCATAGAGGAACAGGTAGAAATGTATGGTTAGTAAAGGTTGTAGTGGTGAGTAGAGTGATGAAGGGTGTGTTTTGCTTATGTGGGGAAAGAAAGCCATACATTTCTACCTGTTCCTCTATGAGTTCGTCTATCTGTCTAGCTGTACATGTCATTGCAGGTTCATTTAAGCTCCCTATAAGGAATGCCGATCCCAGAAGTCATCATTTGTCTGGTGTCACGGGCCACTTCGCTCTGTCTATCCACTTTTTCCTTATAAACTACAACTTACATATTCACAAACACAGTGAATCCCTACTATATCACTTAAAGGGAGGGTTACGGGGTCATCTTGCGGTAGTGGGGGTAATCAAGTTAGTAAGGTTAGTTGGTTTAGTAAAATACAACTATAATTTGCGGTTTGCTGACCAAAACAAGCCGTACTGACGGGCGAGATCTGAGTCTGCGTTACTACGTCCCCAACCCAAATCACGCCTTTCCGCCGTGTTGTGATTTTTTGGGCCCCAAAAAGGCATATATTTCTTGGGGTGCTTTCTCAGCAAAAAGAATTGAGTCAGTATATGTACCTATTTTGCACCAAAGCTTAAAATACTCAGTGTTTTGGGTGTGGTAAACGGGGCCCCATTAAAAGCTCACGAAGTTTTTATAATCTACAAGCGCATATAATTAAATGATGCTGGTTCTAATAAGTACAATTAAAATATTCCGTAACCCCCCCCCCCCCCCACTCCCCCCTCGCCCCCCCTCCCCCGCCCCCTCCCCGCCACCTGGCTATCGGACAGCCGATACCCTGCTAATTTGGGGCCTCAATTTAACATTTAAAAATGCCGACTTTAAAGCAGCCTCTTTCCTCGCTCTTTCACTTTCCAAACACTCTCGGCTGAGTACGACAACACTCTCCAATTCTGGGGACAAAAACCACCACACACACACACCCCACAACACACCCACACACACACCCACACCACAACCATTATAAAAACCACCCCCCACACCCCCTTTTTCATCAATGTGAAAGCGAAAAACCCCAAAAAACTCCATCTCTCTCTCTCTCTCTCTCTCTCTCTCGCCGGGCAGACTCGAGGCGAAAAAGATTCATTGAACGCTAGGGAAATCCTCGTGATGACGCAATTACTAAGCACTCACTTTAATAGTTTGTTTCTGCTTTTTTTTTATGTATATTATAACTTAAAAGTTACATCTCTGTTTTCTGTGCCAGCTTGAATGTGAGGAAAATCTCCCAAAATTTTGCCCACGTTTATTAAAATTTCCCCTTTTCCGTGTCTGTAAATACACTCAAAAAATCATTACTCTTTCTCCTCATGTATGCCTCGCTCCCTCTGGGGGGCTCCCCGTAAACCGTCACCTCCCCTCTCCTAGGGCCCCAATGTGTTTTTTTACTAATACTTTCCCTCTTCCTACATCACGTCCCCACACCCAAATTCTACCTCTTTACTGAATAAAAATCCAAAAACACCCTAGGATTTCTTTAGATGATAAAAAAAAATTCATCCCAATCCGTTTAACTTTTTTCTGCGTAATCCACTAACAGAAAACGACAATAATAAATTAATAATAAAAATAAAAATAATAAAAATAATAAAATAAAAAATAAAAAAAATAATATAACAATAATAAAACTGTAATAACGAAGAAAAAAAAAAAAATTCATATCAAGTTCAAAAAAAGTAAAAATCTTTTGATAAAGGGGGAACCCCTGACTTTTGAATAATTACACAGCGTATTTTTTTAAAAGGTTTAATCATTTAAAAAAACTTCAACTAACTACTACTTCTTCCTATTTCATTTACATACACAATAAAAAAACTATGACCTCGTAAAACACTTCTCGCCCATTGCAACATACCTCACGGAAACATAACCAAAACTATCTTCAAAAATATACCATATCACGTAACCCCAACATATACCATATAACGTAACCCCAACATATACCCTATAAAGTATACCTCAATTACCAATAACTATACCCCAACATATCCCCTATAACTATACCCCAAAATATACCATATCACTATACCCAACAAACCATATAAGTAACCTCAACATATACCCTATAACAACCTCACAATACCTTTAAATATACCTCCACATATACCATATCGTATACCTCAAATTACCATATCACTATACCTAACATTCCATACCGTATACCTCAACTACCTCAAGGAAAAATGCATAACCCGTCGTGAAGGAGGTTTTTATGGTCCGTTCAGGCGCGTGATCCCTTCACTGTGGCTTCCTTTTCCCTTCCTTCCTTCCTTCCCTCGCCAATAAAATATAACGCCGATGTAAATAATACAAAACTACCAAATATCGTGGGGGATTCATGGATTACACCCCGTGAAACCCTTATGGGGCCCCACAAAAACCCGCGTATGGCCTGAACATTGCCGAAAAATACAAAAAAAAGTTCGAAAATTTTCAGAGTCCCCAAAAACTCCACTTCCCAACGAAATTTCATTGGGAAAAATCGACATCGGGGTTGGAAAGGACGTATCCATAGCGACCTAGCGTATTGAAAGTAACATAGCGTTGACTAATGTATTGAACGTTCACTAACTTATAAAACGTTTAAAAGCGATCAAAGCGTATGCGACGTATGACCCAAAGTATGCTTAAATATTCGTAGCGAAAGTCTCCCTGTTTTACGTATCCTCAGCTACCTCGCCCTACAAGAAAACTTTACCTATGCCGCTGTAAACGTATAAAAACCGCGCCGATCTCAAGCACATCATTCCCCGATGTCATAACGTCAACATGCCTCCCAAGAAAAGCAAAACACCAGGGCCGACGCCGAGGGGAGGAAATGGCAAAAGGCCCAAATTAAACTCCACCCTCGTCCCTTCACCATCAACTCCTCCCCAAAAACACTCCTCACCTGCTGGGGCCCAAAATGAACCCCTACCTGAAAGTACATACAAACAAAAGGTTTAATGAAACGGTAATATAATAAACGTTCCCAATGTTATCAAGAAACTTTTTTAGATTTATTCTAAATACCTACCACCTACTCTGCCCCGATGAATTGTAGTCGGGATCTACAAGCGCCAGGGAAAGTGGATAAAACCCCTTGTAAGTAAATCTGGCCACTTTTTGGGGGACACTTTTTCGGCAAATGCTTCCCCTCAGTGCCCCTAGGGTATGGGGGAGTTTTCCCCTTGGCCTGAAATGGCGAATGGCCTGCCTTCTTTGGGGGCGCTTGGGGGAAGTCATCATCTCGTCGGTACCGTCTTTGGATTGCCTGGGCCACTTCTCCACCATAGTGACTGGGGGTTGTGGGGACCCTCCAGCAAATTCATGGGGCATCTTTTCCCCGAGGCAAGGTGACGCAGAGCAGGGGGGCTTTGGCCGGGTTTGATCGCTGCCCGTGCTATTCTCTTTGTTACCTGGGCCCCACTCTGGTTACACTCGTCGAAAATCTCTGGGGGCATCCTCAGAATTTATGAGAGGGCCCCCTGGTCCTCGTTCCGGATTCCACCAGAAGCTGGTCGATGCCAAAAATGTGGTCGCCCTTTCGATCCATTGTCTGGTCCAGCCGCCTCCTTCCCCTTCTCCCCTTTTCCCTGTAGGCACGGAGCTGCAAAAATGCCCCAAATGTTCCATTCTGCTGATGCTGGTTGGGCTGTCAGTACTCTTGTCGCAGCCTATCTCCGCCCTGGTCTCTGATGATGATGGGGGTTTATGATTGGGGTTAAAGCACACAACCCTGAAGAAGTGAGGATGAGTTACTCAAAGGGGCCCTATTATCTCAAACCCCCCCAAAATTCCCAAAACGCCGAATGCTCGCTATTGTAAAGGCACTACGCTAGCTGTACTGTAGAAACACGTTATGTACGTTACACGATCGCCAGGCATAAGTTGTGCATAAGGTGGATACGTCAGAATACGTCGAGACTCGTTGGAGATACGTCAGGCATAGGTTATTAGCATACGGCACATATACGTTATCAACTCGTTATCACTACGGTGGCTGTACGTTTCCCCGCAAGCCGACGTACATCAATGTATACCAACTTACGAGTAACGTACCTCTAACGTATGTCAGCGTATGTCAACGTATGTCTAATAACATACCACGAACTTTCGGGGAACTTATGCAGAACGTATTAAGCACACGTTCAGTACGCCGAGAAATTTTGAACATGCTCAATAATTTTTCGCGGGCTCGACGTGTTCCAAATTTTCACAGCGTATCACAGCGTGCTCTTAACGTAAACGACGTATCCCCAACTTACCCCTAACTTATATCAGCGTACACCAACGTACACAAACATATTTTCGATATTTCGCATACGTTGGCATACGTTCAGGCGATACGCCATGGTGTGACAGGCCCTTTACACTCAGGATTACAGGAACACGGCCATCAGCATACATTATGGATCTGTGTTACCATTAATTATATCAACGGTGTATTGACAAGTGGTGGTGGTGGTGGTGACGAGGGTGGTGGTGGTCGTGGTGGAGGTGGTGGTGACAAGTGGTGGTGGTGGTGGTGGGGGAAATGGTGATGGTGACAAGTGGTGGTGGTGACCAGTGGTGGTGGTGGTGGTGACGGGTGGTGGTGACGAGTGGTGGTGGTGGTGGTGACAAGTGGTGGGGGTGGTGGTGGTGGTGACGAGTGGGTGGTGGTGGTGGTGCAGGATCGGCTTTCGGGCTAAATAGCGTTCCTAACAAGGGTATAATTCCTAACTAGCCCTGCTAGTTAGCCCTGCCCTGCCTAACTAGGGCAGAACTGCACGTCCCCCCACCAAGCACTACGCACGGCAGAAGATAAGATAAGATTTTCATCCTATCTAGACACTTTGCAAGTACCAACTACAAGGTTATTGACTATACAAAGCGCCGCCACGTCAGCACGAACTAGGCGGACTCGAACCGCTGACCGAATGCACAGGGACGCTGCACATTGCGAGCTCACGTCTCTACCAACCTTGCCACCCTGACGACGCACGGCAGAAACACAGGCATGAAACTATATATATATACTAGCAGCAAAGCCGCCCTCCGGGCGGACTTTTTGGCTTAGCTCCTGCGGAGGGCCATTGGTGGGCCTTCGGCCCACCACCTGTGTTTGGTGGGCCTAAGGCCCACCAAACACAGACTCTCCAGATAGCCCCTTCTAGCTTTCCTGAAATCATGGATGTAGAAATGTATGTATTAACGCCAACCCATTCACATCAACCCCAACCCATTCACTCACCCATTACCCATCACCCCCCACCCATTCACTCACCCATTACCCATCACCCCCCACCCATTCACTCACCCATTACCCATCACCACACACCCATTCACTCACCCATTACCCATCACCCCCCATCTATTCCCTCACCCATCACCCATCACCCCCCACCCATTCACTCACCCATCACCCCACACCCATTACCCATCACCCCACCCATTCACTCACCCATTACCCATCACCCTACATCAAGGTTTCCTCAATTCTCGCAACCCACTTTTTTTTTTACAATTCTCACTAATAGGCTGCTAAAAAAAAATATATATATTATCGGATCATCTCATAAGTAGGCTTAAAACCTTCCCCTGGTCGAGCTGGTTCCAAAACTGTGCCATATGATGGGATTGGGGCACTGGGGGCGGAACCTAGCGCGGACATACACAGACATACTTTTGCTTATATATATACTAGCCGCAAAGCCGCCCTCCGGAAGGACTTTTTGGCTAGCTCCTGCGGAGGGCTATTGTTGGGCCTTCGGCCCACCACCTGTGTTTGGTGGGCCGAAGGCCCACCAAACACAGACTCTCCGGATAGCCCCTTCTAACTTTCCTGATATCATGGATGTAGAAATGTATGTATTAACGCCAACCCATTCACATCACCCCCAACCCATTCACTCACCCATTACCCATCACCCCCCACCCATTCACTCACCCATTACCCATCACCCCCCACCCATTCACTCACCCATTACCCATCACCACACACCCATTCACTCACCCATTACCCATCACCCCCCACCTATTCCCTCACCCATCACCCATCACCCCCAACCCATCACCCCCCACCCATTCACTCACCCATCACCCCACACCCATTACTACCCATCACACCACCCATTCACTCACCCATTACCCATCACCCCCCACCTATTCCCTCCCATCACCCATCACCCCCCACCCATTCACTCACCCATCACCCCACACCCATTACCCATCACCCCACCCATTCACTCACCCATTACCCATCACCCTCCACCTATTCCCTCACCCATCACCCATCACCCCCCACCCATTCACTCACCCATCATCCCACACCCATTACCCATCACCCCACCCATTCACTCACCTATTACCCATCACCCTACATCAAGGTTTCCTCAATTCTCGCAACCCACTTTTTTTTTCTCACAATTCTCGCTAATAGGCTGCTAAAAAAAAAGAAAAAAAAAGTGATCGGATCATCCTATAAATGGACTTAAAGTAATCGTCCAGACCCAAATTTTTTTTGCCGAATTATGTTGAATTCAAAACACCTAATCCACCAAAAATAATTTATTTCCAGGCCTTATTTCCGTAAAAACACGACTTTTGTAAAAAGCGCGCGAAAAAAAAAATCTTCCCTCCAACAGGGCTACGACTGTTATTGATGACGTCAGAACAGTCGTAGAACAGTTGTGACAGCCTCACAGTCGTGGTGGTCCATCGCTACCCTCACTACACACCGTTTCTCAACACAACTGCTCACCCCAACACACTATAGGCGTGAATCACCACACGCCACTCCGCCACTCCACTCCTACACACGCAACTCGTTTCCGTGTGCAAACTTTTCTCGAAAGGCACAGCTGTCTTGCTGCACCCATAAAGGATGCATGCATGTGGCATATAGCAAAACAAATCTATCAGAAACACCCAAATATCTTCAAGTACTATATTTATCTCTGTGTTTACGTGCCTCTCTGATCAAGCGCGGGAAGATGAGCCTCCCTGATGCTGCGTCACCGAGCCTGAGCCTGAGCGTCTGCAAACCTTGAGAGCGTTTTCAAAACTCGGGGAATTTGCAGATTTTGATTGCGGATTATTTAAAAACGGCTGACTGGATACAAAAAGTGACGACGTATTGTTGATATACTCGTTAATGGCTATGATTTGATTGCATTAAATCAGGAATGATGAAATGGTCTGGACGATTACTTTTAAAACCTTCCCCTGGTCAAGCTGGTTCCAAAACTGTGCCATATGATGGGATTCCGCCACAGGGGGCGGAACCTATACCACACACACACACACACACACACACACACACACACACACCACACACACACACACACACACACACACAGACATTCGCCAAGGCTAAAGAAGCAAATTTAAATATAATTTAAAAAAAAAAAACAAGAAAAAAAACTATTTATATAATTTGCAAAGCCAAGGTGTTATAAAATAATACTAAAAATGTAGTAAATTTGTGCTCCTGAATTTTAGGTACTTGTTTTGAAAATATGTTGTCACTATGAGTTTATATTTTTGTATGTTAATCTTCATTTGCAAATTATTATCGTCATTGTGTACGTATGTACTATATGATACGTATGTACAATGACTACGGCAATACTTTGCAAATGAATATTAACAAACAAAAATATGAACTCATAGTGACTCATAATAGTCTTTGGTATGTACAAAGACTACTCAATACTGGACTTGCCAGTCATTTTGGGCTATGCGTTCTCGGAGACCATGCCGTTTCTACTCTGGCTGCTGTTAGGGGAGGAAGGGGGAGAGGGGGGGAGGGCCCGCGGAGGTGCTGGTGAACCATTGGGTAAATCACATTTCCTCATTTTGGTATTGCAATCAATCCAGTCAGTCTATTTAACTGCCATGAACCCAAACACTTGTGCGGATCAGCAGAGTCAAGCGATGAGCACCTTGGCCTCCATGGCAGAGTGTTGCGAGGGCAAGGACTAGCTGGGGCAGGCCTCGTGGGCCGCGATGGCTGTCTGGGAGCAAGAGATGGATCTCCTGCAGGATTTCCAGGAGCACGTGGGGAGCCACCCTCTGGTGCTGCCTGTGGAGGAATTCTCCGACCTCCCTCCCGGTGACGGAGAGGCTCGGCGAAGGTTTCTACTGCTGCGTGGATCGCGTCTGCTTCAAGGGCCGAGACGTGATCAGGAAGCGCGCGAAGGGCGGCAACAGTCCCGCGTGCTCCATGTGGGAGACGTGCGTGAGCCTGGCGCTGGAGGGTGCGGGGGGCGTGCCACGCATCCACGCCCTGAGCTCCGGCGATGCATCTGTCCTGGTCATGGACTACGCCGGCGTGCCCTTGTATCGCTACTGCCAAGCGAGGTGCAGCGTGGGCACGTTCCTGCGCGTGGTGGCGGGCGTGGCGCAGCGCCTGGCACAGATGCACCACAAGGGTGCACGTCCACAACCACATCAAACCGTCCAACGTCACGGTGAGGAGGAGGAGGAGGAGGAGGAGGAGGAGGAGGAGTGGGAGGGGGAGGAGGAGGAGGAAGAGGAGGAGGAGGAGGAGGAGGGAGGGGGGGGAGGGGGAGGGGGAGGGGGAGGGAGAGGAGGAAAAGAAGAGGTAGATGAAGAAAAAAAGAAAGAGAAGGAAAATGTGAGGAGGAAGAAGAAAATGATGATGGAAAAAGTTTGAGGGTGAAGAAAGAAAGAGAGAAAAAGGAGAAATATGACGGGAAGAAAAAGAAGGATGAAGAAAAGTAAAAAGACTAGATCACAAAAAGCCTACACTAAAAGGAAACTATTACAATGGTAAGAAAAGAAAAACTTAATAAGGATGAAAAAAAGTATTAATTAACTGAGCAAGAGAGAAAAGAGAGAGAGAAAGAGAAAAAAGAGAAAACAAAGTTGTGGAAAGAAACACAGGAAGAAGTAACATGCTATCAATATATGCCACTACAATAAGGAGAGAGGGGAGAGCAAAAAGCAGAGAGACAAAGAGAGAGAGAGAGAGAGAGAGAGAGAGAGAGAGAGAGAGAGAGAGAGAGAGAGAGAGAGAGAGAGAGAGAGAGAGAGAGAGAGAGAGAGAGAGGAGAGAGAGAGAGAGGGGGAAAAAAAGAGAGAGAGAGAGAGAGAGAGAGAGAGAGAGAGAGAGAGAGAGAGAGAGAGAGAGAGAGAGAGAGAGAGAGAGAGAATTTTTTTTTGCCTAAAATACTATATTCCACATACTATAGTTACCCATGTTAACAGTAGTTCCTCCTCCTCCTCCTCCTCCTCCTCCTCCTCCTCCTCCTCCTCCTCCTCCTCCTCCTCCTCCTCCTCCTACACTTTATGTAGAACCCCGAAGAAGGTTAACCACTTAACCTCCTTTCTATTATGTCTACCAAAGATCTTGACATTTGAGTTAACAGGCGTCTCCTCTTCTTCTTCTTCTTCTTCTTCTTCTTCTTCTTCTTCTTCTTCTTCTTCTTTGCTCTTCCATCTCCTTTTTTTCCACTTTCGTGTTATATTCCTCTTGTTATATTCATAGTTATGTTTTATTTCGTTTTTATATTCTACATTATTTATCGCCATGCTACATTTCCTTCATCCATTTTATTTACTTCCATCTTTCCTAATCTTCTTAATGTTTTCTCTTCCATCTTTCCTAATCTTCTTAATGTTTTCTCTTCCATCTTTCCTAATCTTCTTAATGTTTTCTCTTCCATCTTTCCTAATCTTCTTAATGTTTTCTCTTCCATCTTTCCTAATCTTCTTAATGTTTCCTCTTCCATCTTTCCTAATCTTCTTAATGTTTCCTCTTCCATCTTTCCTAATCTTCTTAATGTTTTCTCTTTCATGTTTTCTCTTTCTGCTTGTCTTGGTTCGCTTGCTGACAAATGATGCTTATAACCAACTGGAGAAAGGGAGAGCAGGTTGACATGGGTGGCATTTTTGTCCTTTTCTTTAGGGGGGGAAAGGGGGCGGGATCTGGTATGCGCGACCATTAATTCATCAACATGTAGCCTACACAGAAACTTTGTCTTTCTTTGCCCTCTGTTCCCCTTTCTTCTCCCCTCTCTGTTTCCCCTCCGTCTGCTTACATTCTAATGACACTCCAAGATTGATCATTTCTTCTTTTTCCTTATTCTTGTATTTCTTCTCCTGTTTCATTTCCCATCTATCTTTATTATTCATCTTTATCCGCTCTTCCTCTTCCTCCTCCTCCTCCTCCTCCTCCTCCTCCTCCTCCTCCTCCTTCTCCTCCTCCTCCCGCAATATAAGTTCTCGTTCGTTCAAAGCACCAAAGTTTAGTTCCCGCAAAGCCCCAACTACCCATCCCGATATTAAAGCTTGTTACTTTAATGCCCGTAGTATACGTAACAAATTTCATGATTTAGAGGAACTAGTTTATTCAGAACAATACGACATCATCGGAATTTCAGAGTCATGGATAGATACGACAAATAGAGATTTTTTGGCTGAATTTGCGATACAGGGGTATAACTTATTAAGTTCAGAAAGACTACGAAGAGCAGGAGGAGGTGTATTATTATATATAAAGTCCTGCCTTCATCCCCTTGTAGTATCTAAACACGAAACTGATAACAGTAATGTAATTTTCGTTCAACTAAATCGTCATTCTCAAAAAGTAGTAATTGGCCTTGTTTATCGACCTCCAGCTCAAACAAATACAATTGACGAAGAACTCTATGAACAAATATTGGAAATTAGTTCTCAGAACGAAAGCGTAATATTCGGTGATTTTAATATTCCCGTTACTAGTTGGGGCGGCTCGCTTACAAAACATTCGGGGCACACTCTCTATTCAAATCTCCAAGAAAGTGCTTTATACCAACACGTGGATCATCCAACGAGAGGCGAAAATATTCTAGATCTTATTTTCACAACTAACGAAAATCTTGTCAGTAACGTTAACGTCGGATCCGAATTTAGTAGCAGTGACCACCGGGCGATTACTTTCAGTATTAACATCAGTAAGACAAGCGAAGTCGAAAGTAAAGAAAAAGTTCTTGATTATCGAAAGGCAGACTTCAGAAAACTAAAAAGAATCTTAACGAACACACCGATTGGAATGTTATCTCAGAAAGTAACGACATAAATGTTAGCATGGCATGAATTCACCAGTAAGCTAACTTAGCCCTACTGCGATATTTAAAGGGNAAAACCAAAATTTAAACTCATGTGGTTTCTACGAATGCCTTATTTATCTCTGTGTTTCGTGCTCTGATCAGCGCGGAAGATGAGCCTCCCTGATGCTGCGTCCACCGAGCCTGAGCCTGAGCGTCCTGCAAACCTTGAGAGCGTTTTCAAAACTCGGGGAATTTGCAGATTTTGATTGCGGATTATTTAAAACGGCTGACTGGATACAAAAAGTGACGACGTATTGTTGATATACTCGTTAATGGCTATGATTGTGATTGCATTAAATCAGGAATGATTGAAATGGTCTGGACGATTACT
>JACEEZ010002995.1:92500-97500 GCA_016584305.1 Chionoecetes opilio
AGAGAGTACAAAGAAAAGTTACTCAAATGATCCCGCGCTGCGAAACAAGCCATACGAAGAGCGACTCAAGGAACTTAAATTGTTTAGTTTGTCAAAACGTAGGCTGCAAGGACATTAATGGGTGACATGTCTCATGGCTTCGATAATTCAAAACGTAAGCGACTGTGGAATTTTGGGTCGTCGGACAAGCACGATTCGTAGTAATGCATACAAGATCATTAGTAAACGATTTCGGTCACATGAAGCGAAGCACATTTTTCTTCAATAGAGTTGTAAATATTTGGAACTCCCATCCAGCACAGGTAGTTCACAGTGACACGGTTGAGGCGTTTATCAACAGATTAGATCGATACTCAGCATCAGCTGGCCAACTTGATGACTTCGGTCCTACGTAAATCTGTTTCATGGTTTTCTTCCTAGCTTTAGCTTTAGCTTAGGGTAAGTTTCTTCTTCAAGCGTGCCTATCAAAGTCCGTGGCAGGTTTTTACACTAGTCAGGACTCAGTGAGCGGGTCCTCTACGACCTTCAGTTTTGTCTGAGCCTCGTATTTCTGGTCCCGGGTTCCTCGTCCTTCCATTGGCAGGGCAGTTATGCATTCTCTTCTCTGTGACGTGTGACTGTTGGGACCTGCCAGGTATCGGCCAGTGGGTCCTCTGGGACCTATAGTTTTGTCTCATCCTCGGATCTTTGGCGGCGGATTATTTGTTCCTCCACCACTTCTGCCACCTCATCCACTTGTTCCACTTCTGTGCGTTAGGCTCACGTTGTGGTGGTTTGGATCGGCCGGGGATCAGCGAATGGGTTTTCTAGGATCTGCATGTTGCCTTAACTCTTGTACCGGTGGCGGCGGAATTACCGCTTTTCCAAGGGCAGGGCGGCCTCCACTCTTGTTTTCTTGGTGTTCCTTTCTCCGCGTCATTTGTCTTCGCCCGTTTAGCGGCACGGAAAGTATTTTCTATTTCCATTTCCTCCTCGTAAGGAAACTTTTGTTTTCCTTACATGCAAGTGTCTTGCCGCATAACAGTTACTGTGATGTGCTGTAGCTTTCGTTTTTGAGGAGCAGGCTTGTTCAAGTCCTCTTGGCAAGACGCGCCGCGCTCCACGGGCACACGTTGCACCCACCGGAAGGGAACCTGCCACCTTTACTTTACCGGAACGCCTTTCTCTGACGCAGGCTTGCTTTCTTTTCTTTCTTGCTCTAGTAAGGTGCTGCGCGTGTCTCCTGAATGGGTGAAGCCGCGCCTTGCCGCCATGGCCTGCACATCTTTCTGGAACGCCTCCTGGTCGTTGTCCAGCGCCTCGAGGCGGGCTGCCCATTGTTGCAACGTGCCCATGTTCAGTCTATGATAATCATAATACAGGAATTCCCGGTCTTTGACGGGATGAGGCACGTCATCCAGTCTGAAGCGAAGGCGTCTTGGCCGCGGGGGTTTGGCAGCCTGAGTGGCGCTGGCTGCCGCTGTGCTTGCACGCCGCCTGGCCGCCGCTTCTTTTCCTCGTTGAGTTGCGGGATGACGCTGTGCATAGTTGTCCTGTGCGGGAATCTGCCGTTGCTGCACACTGCAAGCTGCCTCAATTCCCGCCTTGAAGTGCTGGTAGGCGCTCTGTCGCTCCACTGCCCCTGCATCACTTTTCTGTAAGCTCAAGATTTCATTGGGCCGTTTAGCGGCGCGAGTAGGCATTTGTTCTTCTTGCCTATAATTCAGCCTTCGCTTTAGTGACCTGCGAGACTCACGCTCCCCGCTCACCTCCATCCTGGTGACGTTATCGTGATAGTCCCCCTCGCCGCGGGGCTCACTTTCCATGGTTATATCTGCCATGTTAATATCGTTGGCGTATACGCCCTCGCCGCGGGGCTCACTTTCCATGGTTACATCTGCCATGGCAATATCGTTGGCGTAGACGCCCTCGCCGCGGGGCTCACTTTCCATGGTTACATCTACCATGGCAATATCGTTGGCGTAGTTGCCCTCGCTGCGGGGCACACTTTCCATGGTTACATCTGCCATGTCAATAGCGTTGGCGTAGACGCCCTCGCCGCCACACTTGCCTCCGCCGCTCACATCAAGCATCGGCACCTCTTTGGCGTAGACCCACTCACCGGGGGAGCCATCGACCCTTGTGACGCAGTGTTCATAGACACAATTATGGGACGGCTCGCCGTCCCCGCTAAGGTCGCTCATCATAACATCGTTTTCGTAAGGCAGCGTCGTGATGCGAGGGTCGCTCATCGAAACGTCGTTCTCGTAGGGCAGCGTCGTGATGCGAGGGTACCGCGCGGCGTCCTTGTCAGCGCAGGCTGCCCGTCGCTGGTTGCGCCATGGGTTTCTTTGACCCTAGTGACGGGTGGGATGCATTTCCTGGTTACGGCTTCCCTCAGGCTCCCGGCGGGGCGCTGCCTGCATCTCGCGCCTACAATGCCGGGCATCGCCGTTCTCTTGAGGGAGCTACGCGGCCATTTGCCTCTCCCAGGTGGCGGCCTCGCGTCGGGCCCACGCCACACGTGCGGCTCCAGCTTGGGGGGCTATGGCGGCATCAAACATTTGCTGGGAAGGCATTGTTGATGGACGGACTTTATGCGGATGCATTATCTTTCTTTGAGTAGCTCTTTCCATCACTGGTCTCTCCTTATACCTTACTCATGGCTTGCAAAACAGGCGACCTCTTCATATTAAGGATTATCTCTGATCCCTCTGTGAACAGCTTGGTTAGAAAGGGTTCCAAGATCCTATGCAGGTGAGCCTCGGCAAGTTTAGTGCGCTGATTGGCTGAGAGTGCCATATCTTCACTACTGCCATGGGAAATCAGGAATCCATGATGAGGGAATGGAGCCGACTGACGGGTTAAAATGGGACTCATGAGTGAAGGGGGCACGCTATCCCCCCTACTTTCCCCTCCTCTCCTCCTCTCCTCTCCTTCTGTCTCTCCTCTTTTCCTTCTCTCTCTCTCTCTCTCCTTTTCTCTCTCGTCTCTCTCTCTCTCTTCTCTCTGCTCTCTTTTCTCTCTCCCCTCTCTCTCTCTCTCCCCCCAAATTTAAAAAAACTGTTTTCACCCTCCCCCCCCAAAATTGTATTGAAAGAAAAAATAATTAAAATACCCAAACACCTCAACCGAAATATCCACTGTAGACAAGGCCCAAGTCACCACTCACCCTCTGCCACGCCGCCGGAAGCCACAGACCTTACCTTAGGAGGAAGAGAAAATTAGTCACCTCAATATACAGACAAAAAAGATTTTATTTTCATTGTAGAAAACAAGGTGAGTTCAGTAAAGTTTCTCTTTCTATACACCAAAAAAAAAAACAACCACAAAAAACAAAACAAATATAAAAAATCAAGATACAAAATACATATAAGAATACAAAAATACAGAAATACAAAATACTTACATGGCTAAGGAAACTATGCTATATTTATGACACGTCAAAAACATATCCCTGGTGCTACTTATGTGTTCCTTCCTGCCTTCACCCTTTGAGTGTCAAATATTTTATATATGTATATAGGGATTCAAAACTAAAACCCTGGGGTGTTCAGTCAAGTCTCGTCTTCTGGCCCTTATTTCTGAGTACGCGATCCATTCAAACAAAACACGTTGCTGAAAACAGCAAAAGAAAAATATATGGCATCTATATTTCCTAGTCACTGCAAGAATCTTTATGGTTTTGTCGGTCCGTGTTGGGCAGACATCCCTCACGGTAAAGTAAAAACAAAGGTACATTGCCTTTATCCCTCCAACATAATATGACCATTATATTCCTCAACTTCCTTTCTTCCTTCAATTTATCCTTACAACATATATACCATCTATATTCCTTCCAACTTTCCTTCTTCCTTGCTATATTTTCCTTCAAAATAATTTACCATTATATTTTGCCCTTTCCTTTCCTTATATTATCCTTCCCAAAATATTGACCCTCTATATGCTTTCCTATATTACCCTTCCAACATATGTGACCCCTCTATATTTCTTCCTAATATTAACCTTCCAACTATGTGACCATCTATATTGCTTCCTATATTCCCTTCCAACATATTGACCATCTATATTGCTTCCTATATTACCCTCCAACATATATGACCTCTATTTCTTCCAACTTTCTTCCTCCTTGCTTATTACCCTTCCAACATATTTGACCATCTATATTTGCTTCCTTCCTATATTACCCTTCCAACATAATTTTACCATCTATATTGCTTCCTATATTACCTTCCAACATAGTGACCACTATATTGCCCCTTTCCCATATTACCTTCCAACATATTGACCATCTATATTGCTTCCCATATTACCCCTTTCCCAAAATATTGACCACTATATTGCTCCTTCCTATATTACCCTTCCAACATATTGACCATCTATATTGCTTCCTATATTTTCCCTTCCAACATATTGACCATCTATATTTCTTCTATATTACCCTTCCAACCATATGTGACCATCTATATTGCTCCTTCCTATATTACCCTTCCACATATTGACCATCTATATTGCTTCCTATATTAACCTGCCAAAATATTGACCATTCTATATTGCTTTCCCTATATTACCCTTCCAACATATTGACCATCTATATTGCTTCCCTATATTACCCTTCCAACATATATACCATCTATATTGCTTCCTATATTACCCTTCCCCATATGTACCATCTATATTGCTTCCTATATACCCTTTTCCCAAAATATATACCAACTTATTGCTTCCTATATTACCTTCCAAAATATGTACCATCCCCATATTGCTTCCTTATTACCCTTCCACTTTGACCATCTATATTGCTTCCTATATTACCCTTCCAACATATGTGACCATCTATATTCCTATAATAGTAAACTTATGAGTTGTTAATGGTTAGGAGACAATAACACCGTTAACTATTGAAATTCCCTTCCAGCCTTCCAACACATATACCCAACCCTAACCTAACCTAATATGAATGACTCCCCCTTCTTCTTCCCTTCCGTCCCTTCTAACAAGCTCTTATCTTCTAACGCAAA
>JACEEZ010002995.1:100000-116787 GCA_016584305.1 Chionoecetes opilio
TAGTAGTAGTAGTAGTAATAGTAATAGTTGTAGTAGTAGTAGTAGTAATGGTAGTAGTAGTAGTAGGCAAAGCAAACCTTGTTTTGTTCAATGCCTCAAAAACCCAATTTCTTCACCTATCTACCCGACAAAACCTACCAGATAACTATCCCCTTTTCTTCAATGACACTCAACTGTCTCCTTCTTCAACAATGAACATTCTAGGACTATCCTTTACTAAAAATCTAAACTGGAAATCTCACATCTCATATCTTGCTAAAACAGCTTCTAAGAAGTTAGGTGTGCTGTGGCGTCTGCGTCCTTTTTTTTCTCCCTCCCAATTGCTTGCTCTCTACAGGGGCCTTATCCGCCCATGTATGGAGTATGTCTCACATGTTGTTGTTGTTTTTTTGTTTTTTGTTTTTTCATCACAGGGAACTGGCCAAGGGCACAACAAAAATGGGTAACACAAAGCCCGCTTAGTTGCCAGTCCCTATAAAGATGACAGTAAGAGAATACAATGAAAAAAAAGGGTAGGCCAATTTAGTTCGGGAGGTGTCTTGTTACTCTTCTTTTGAAAAGATTTAAGTCATAGGAAAGTGGAAAAATAGAAACAGGAAGAGAGTTCCAGAGTTTACCAGTGAAAGGGTGAAAGAGTAAAGATACTGATTAACTTTTTGCATTGGGAAGATGGACAGAATAGGGATGGGAATAGTAGAATTTCTTGTGCAGCGAGGCCGCGGGAGTGGGGGAGGCATGCAGTTAGCAATTTTCAGAAGAGCAGTGAGCATGAAAATAACGGTAGAAGAGAGAAAGAGAAGCAACATTGCAGCGGTGATTTAAAGATTGAAGACAGTCATTCGAGGATGGAGTTGATGAGACGAAAATTTTTTGACTCAACCCTTTTTAGGAGAGCTGTATGATGGATCCTCCCCAAACATGTGAGACATACTCCATACATGGGCGGATAAGGCCCCTGTAGAGAGCAAGCAATTGGGAGGGAGAAAAAAAAGGACGCAGGACGCCACAGCACACCTAACTTCTTAGAAGATGTTTTAGCAAGAGATGGAGTGAGATTTCCAGTTCAGATTTTTAGTAAAGGATAGTCCTAGAATGTTCATTGTAGAAGGAGACAGTTGAGTGTCATTGAAGAAGAGGGGATAGTTATCTGGTAGGTTTGTCGAGTAGATAGGTAAAAAAATTTGGGGTTTTGAGCATTGAACAAAACAAAGGTTTGCTTTGCCCCATCAGAAATAATAGAAAGATCAGAAGTTAGGCGCTCGTGGCATCTCTCCGTGAATCACTTAGTTCTGTTGAGTTGGACGTCTAATAAACGACGTTGAAAAATGCAGGGTAGAATCATCAGCGTAGGAGTGGATGGGGCTTTGAGTTAGACTTAGAAGATCATTAATGAATAATAGAAAGAGAGTGGGTGATAGGACAGAACCCTGGGGGTTTGGGGATGATCCACTCATACAGCTCTCCTAAACAGGGTTGAGTCAAAAGCTTTTCGTCTCATCAACTCCTCTCCTCTGACTGACTGTCTTTAATCCTTAAATCACCGCCGCAATGTTGCTTCTCTTGCTCTCTTCTACCGTTATTTTATTGCTCACTGCTCTTCTGAACTTGCTAACTGCATGCCTCCCCCACCCCCGCGGCCTTGCTGCACAAGACTTTCTACTCATTCTCATCCCTATTCTGTCCATCTTCCTAATGCAAGAGTTAATCAGTATCTTTACTCTTTCATCTCTTTCACTGGTAAACTCTGGAACTCTCTTCCTGTTTCTATTTTTCCACTTTCCTATGACTAAAATCTTTTCAAAAGAAGAGTAACAAGACACCTCCCGAACTAAATTGGGCTACCCCTCTGTTTTTATTTTATTCTCTTTTCTGTGTTCTTTATAGGGACTGGCAAACTAAGCGGGCTTTTTTGTACCCATTTTTATTGTGCCCCTTTGGCCAGTTCCTTGTGATGTAAAATAAAAAAATAAAAAAAAGAAATGAAAAAAGTAGTAGTAGTAGTAGTAGTAGTAGTAGTAGTAGTAGTAGTAGTAGTAGTAGTAGTAGTAATGGTAGTAGTAGTAGAAGTAGTAGTAGTAGTAGTAGTAGGTGTTGTTATTAATAACAATAAATACATGAAAAATAAAACATGAATAAAAGGAAAAGGCTAAAAAAATGAAATACTTTAAAAAGCAAATATTGAAGAAGAAATAAAAGTGACAAAGAAATAAAGACAAGGAGAAAAATGAAAATACTAAAGTTATAAATACAATAAAAAGACAGAGAAAAAGAAGAAAAAAACGAGGACAAAGGAAAAAAATCAGGAGCAACACACACACACACCACACGCACCCCACACGCACACACGCACACACGCACACACACACACACACAAACATACACACACCAAAGGCTCCCATTCTGTGGGTAGGCGGTCGAATCCTCGCGCTCCCAGGGATTTTTTCACTTGACAAATACGGGCGGTAACTGTCCCCCTTGAGCAAGGGGATGGGGTTTTGTGGTGTGTGAGGTCCCAGCATTGCCCAAAGATCGGTAATAATGAGCTCCAAGCTCGCACTGAGAGGGTGAAAATTTGGGGATCGCGAGCCAGCTCGCGTGGACAAGACCATGGGTGAATGACACACTAACACCCCACACACACACACACATACATCCACATACACCTCATACACACACACACACCACACAAACACACACACACACACACACATACACACATACACACACACACCAACACCACACGTACACACACACACCATACATCCACATACACACTCATACACCACAAACACACACCAACACACACCATCACACACACACACCCACCAACACACACACACACAACACGTACACACCCACACAACACACACACACGCACACACACACACACACATTCATGTAATTCAGAAAGTTTTCAAGAAGTAATTTCATACACACAACTTTTTCTCTTTTTCTTCCTTTGATATGTTATTTATTAGGACAAAGTCCTTTCTCTTTGTTCTTTCTCTCCCATTTCGCCTCTAATCCTAAATCTTTCCTCCAATTATTATTAAACTGGGGAAATTTCCTCGAATCTGGTATTTTTTAAAAAGGGGACGGAAAATCTGTGTGAGAAATTTGCAAATGAAAAATAAAGTAATGGTAGTAGTAAATAGTAGTAGTAGTAGTACAGCAGTAGTAGTATTGTATTTTTATATATTTGTATTGTTATTATTATTATTATTAGTAGTAGTAGTAGTAGTTTGTAGTAGTTGTAGGTGTAGTTTTTTGTTTAAAATTTATAGAGTTTACTATCAAATAGCATTATATACCCTAATAAATATATACTCATTTTATAAGCATTAGTCTGCTGAGCATGAGCTCCCTAGCAGACATACAGAATTGGTCGATATGTGTGCAGATGTGCGGCGACTTCCAATTCTAGAAGCACTATACATAAAAGAGATCAATCCCAAGCTTAACGTACAGGCAAAACCCCTTTAAATTACCAAGCATAAAAAGAAAAAAAAGGCAAAAAAACAGCCTACTCAAGAAAAACCAAAGGGTGAGTCAAAAAACCAATAAGGGTCTCCCACTCACGGAGACGAAAAGCAGAACCCTATCTACCAAAAACGCCGTCACTAGGCGCGGGGGCGGGCAACCCCAAATCTAAAATACCGCTTCACCCCGGGCAACTAAGTTCACCTAAAACTGAGGAAAAAAAAATTTTCCCCACATCTACTGAGAAGGGTTTCTTAGCCCTTTGAAATCGCGATAACAGCAAAAATAAACAAGCTACTGCGGGGGGAAATTACAAGGGGTTTAAACAAAAGAGAAAAAGGGACACTTTTAAAGACAACGAGAAAATTTTTTTAAAAAAGATAAAAAAACGCTAAACTAGTATCATTTTTAACGAATTTTTTCTCAGAAAAAAATCTCCCTCCCCGTATATACTCTCTCTCTCTCCTCTCTCTCTCTCTCTCTCTCCCCTCTCTTCTCTCTCTCCCCTCTCTTTCCCTTCCCCTCTCTCTTCTCTCTCTCCCCTTTTCCCCTCTTCTCTCTCTCTTCTCCCCTTCTCTCTCTCTCTCTCCCCTCTCTCTCTTTCTTATATTATAAAATTTTATATATTTTAAAAATATATATATGTATTTTAAAATATATATAATTTATATATATATATATATATATATATTTATATATTATTATATTTTAATATATATTAATAAAATTATATATATATATTAAAAATATAAATATATAATATATATATTTTATATATATTTATATTATTTTTTATGTATATGTATATATATATATAATATAATATATTATTTTATTTCATTTCTTTTTTTTTCCCCCACTAGGGGTTTTTTTGGTTTTGTGAAAAAAAGACCCCAAAACCCCAGGACCATTTTTATTCTATATAAAATAAGAAAAAAATATAAAAATTTCCCCCTTACCCTTATTTTTCTGTTTTTTAAAAAGGGGGTAATTAAAAATTTTTAAAAAAAATACTTCTTTTCCCTTTTTAAAAAATTTGGGCCCAGCCCCAAAATTCAGGGGTAACCCGGAAACGTTCCCCCCGGCCGGGACATGTCATTACAAGGGGGTATTAAAAAGGAAGGGGGTTTATTCCCAAACCATAGCTACCCCTTTTTTTTCTTCCTATATAGGGATTATTAACCAAAGGGAAAAAGAAGCATTGTATGCTTCAATTTATTCCCCTCTTTTGAGTTCTTCCTCTCACTAGAGATGGGGAAAAAATGTTGTTTTTTTGGGGCAATTTTGGGTTTTTTTTAATGTTATGTTTTTTCACTGCCCTATGTGAAAAGAAAAACAAAAAATTGGGGGGTTTCAATCAGTGTTTTAATTTTCCGTGAAAATGCGGGAAAACAAAAACAGAAATAAAGCAAAAAAAATCAAACAACTGAACGATTTTAAAAAAATTTTAAATAACCATGACTTTGTTCAGATTTTCTTCTGAAAGACGCTGCCTTTTGTCAGTCAACACTTTTTTATGGGACAAAATAGCCGCAAAAGGGGCCCGCCCTCCGGGCGGATTTTTTGGCTACTCCTGGGGGAGGGCTATTGGTGGGCCTTGGGCCCCCACCTGTGTTTGGTGGGCCTTGGGCCCCCACCAAACATGGATTTCCCACTCATCCTAAACCCCCCCCCCATTCCCCTCACCCATTACCATCACCCCCCCCCCTTCATTTCACCCATTCCCCATAAACCCCCCCCCAATTAAACTCCCCCCCTTTACCCTTTCACCCCCCCCCCCCCATTCACTTCACCCAAAAAACCCCTCACCACACACCCATTCATCACCCATTACCCATCACCCCCCCCCCTTTTCACCCCCCCATTACCCACCCCCCCCAAAACCCTTTTTCCTAAACCCTTTCCCCAATCCCAAAACACCCTTTTCACTCACCCATTCCCCATCACCCCCCCCCACCCCCCCCAATTTCCCTCCCCCAAAACCCCCCATCACCCCCAACCCTCACCCCCCACCCTTTCCCTCACCCCATCCCCCCCACCCCCCCCTTTAAAACCCATCACCCCACCCATTCCCCCTCACCCATTTTTTCCATCTCCTACATCAAGGTTTTCCCCAATTCCCCAACCCCACTTTTGTTTTCAAAATTTCCCGCAAAATGGGGCGCTAAAAAAAAAAAAAAAAATTGATCGGATAAATCCCCATAAGTGGGCTTATGCCCTTTCCCCCCTGGCCCAACCTGTTTCCCAAAAAAATGTGCCTTTGGGGTTTTTGCCCCCACGGGGGGCGGAACCTATACCAACCCCACAAAAACCACACATAAACAGACAGACACACTTTCGTTATTTTAAATTATAAAAAAAGGGAAGAAGCCCCCCTCTACATCCACATTAACTAGGAATATAATGCAACATTTTTCATGGGGGGTTTAAACGGTTTGTTACAACCCTGTCACCCATGCTAGGATTGAACCAAAACACCTCCTGACAATATTAGCCGGAGGGCATTTAAAATATTTTGTTTTGGGGAAACCTAAACAGTGGGTTTTTTTGGTGAAAGAGGTTTTTTCGCGAAATATCAGTTTTTTGTCGAAAATAAAAAAAAAGGGTCAATAAAATGACCAAAAATTTGATTTTACAAAAATTTTTTTTGGGGGGTTAAAAAAAGGGGCAGAATAACAAGCCATAATGTAAAAATATTGTTTTTTTGCTTAATAATTAGTATAGAACAAAAAAATTTTTAAAATAAAAAGGGGGCCAATCGCGAAATACGGTTTTTCCCCTTTTTAAATACAAAAATTTTAAATTTAAAAATGACAAAAAAGGGCGGGTTTCCCAAATTTAAATTTTTGGGTGTCAACATGGGGCGAATAACAAGCCATATTGTAAAACAAAGGGTTTTAAATGCAAAATAAAAAATAAATAAAATTTAAATTTTTATTTATTACAAAACATAACAACATCTAGTAAAAATTTTTAAGTAACGAAAACAGTGAACGATGGACAAAAAAAGGCGCATCTTTTGCAATTTTAAAGTTTAAATGTACATAAAATTTAAAAAAATGAAAAAATGTCTTTTTAAAGGTCACTCGGAGTCCTTTTCAATTGCCACACTGTAGGGGTTTTTACAACCTACCGTTTTTACAGGTACATGCACCTATGCACTTAAATTCTTTGCCCAAAGGGGCATCGGGAAATTTGCCCCAAATTTTTGCACTTCCCGAAGATTTAGCCCTTAAACCCTCGTTTGGAAGAGGATCTTTCCAAAATGACGTGGAGTGGCCCCAAGCCCCGTTAGCATCTCTACCACCCAAACTTCCAAGGGGGGCGCCCCCTTTTTCCCAGGGATTGGTACATCTCCCCGGGAAACCCCACACCTCCCTTTGGGGTGTGCGCTTTTTGATTGTTTTTTGTTTAAAGGACTTTTTCCGACTTGGCGGAAGCTATTCTTGGTCATTGGTGCCCTTTTGAAACATGGGGGCCCATCGCAAAATCTTTTGAGTTAGGTTTCGTCCGAAGCTGGTGAGAAAATGCGACAAAAAATCTTTTTTTACACCCCTTTATGGTGGATTTGACAGCTTTCCCCACGTCCGGGGCAAAAGGGCAATCCCTCCGTTTTGCGGGAAAAATACCTTCCATGCCCGTCTTTTTCCCCGGTCCCCCTTGGTTGACTGGCTTTTTCACCCCCCTGAAAACCCCCATGGTAAAAACCAGGATGTTACCTGCATGTGGGTGTAAACTTTTTGTCGTGCCCCAAGCCACAAAAAGGGCCGGGGGTTCCCTTTGGCCTTGGGGCCAGTTCTCCCCAAGAGTTTTCCCAAATTTAAATTTGAAACCTGAAGTGTATGAGCAAACCAATACGTCGGTGCCCCCTGCACGGACTTTTGACCCTTTTTCGTATATCCTTTATGGGGCCCGCCCTTGGCATAATTTTTATACGTTTTATGGGCCCTCCTCGTGAGATTTTTGGGCAGCTGTTCAACTTTCAGATCCCTGTGACGATGCTGACTTTTGGGTTTTTTCCTTTTTCCCAAACCCCACCTGCAGTGATCAATTTCCAAAAGGGGGGGTCGGTTTTTTTTTTTTTTTTTTTTTTTTTTTGCCCCCAAAAAATCTTTTTGTTTCGTGAAAACTTTGGAAAGGGATTTCCCTTGTTTTTCCCTGGAAAATTCCCATGAACGGCTTTCCAGTTGGCGGGGAAATGAAATTCTCTTTTTGGGGGCGTCTTGTGCCGGATAGAAACTTACTGGGCCCCTCTCTCCTTTCCCCCCGGGGTCCCAGATTTTGATTGATGTGTTTCGTTTACGATCGAAAAAAAAAATCGACTTTGAGCAGTGCTCATTGAAATGGATGAACACTGATGCATTGAAGACATCAGCCAGATCTCCAAATGACTTTCCCCCCCGGGGGTTTTTTCCAAATTTGGTTTTTGTACCAAAATGCCGGGACCATCAAATGTTTAAAAATGTCTTAAAGCGAAAAATTTTTTGGCAGGACCTCAACCCCCTTTTTTTTTTAACCCCAAATCCTCCAAGATTTTCCCCCGGGGGCGGAAAACTTTTTTTTGTGGGGACTTTAGGCGAAAAAAAATAAAATTAAATGATCCCCCTTACAGCACATATTCCTAAAACGTATACACGAGAAAAAATTAAAAACTAAAAAAATAAAAGCAACTGACACCCGTTTATTTACACTGCAGGGGTCTAATTAAAAAAAATTTTTAATCACTATAGCACCGTTTTTAACAAATTAATAATCATCATCGTAGCAGCAAAAACAAAAAACAAACACAGTAATGGCGGGGGGCTTTTTCCGGGTCACACTGCCTCAGCCCTTTAATACACCCCCCCCTAAAAAATAACGAAATTTATACCATAAAAACATGTATCACGAGCCACACAAGATTGTTTTTTAAAGGTAATTAATGAACATAAGAGGTTAAATACCTTGAAGCAGGCATATAAAAATTAAACTCCCCCCAAATTGGCCTCGATGAAAAAATTAATGATCACGTGATAAACCCAATATAGTGCAACCAAAAATCAACAATCTAGTCCCAAAAACGTCTATCGTTTAAAAGGATTCAAAGGGGTTGGAATCCCCCTTACAGTAGTTTTTTTCCCTTCTTTTTTTTAAAATTTTCGCAATTCATAGCAAAAAAACCAATATTTTTTACAATATGGCTTGTTATTCCCCCATTTTTGGGGCCCCCCAAAAAAAAAGTTTGGTAAAAAGGGTTATTGGGCATTTTTAAATTTACATTTTTTTTATTTTCGAGAAAACTGAAAAATTTCGCGAAATTTAAAAATCTTTCCAAAAAAAAAAAAAACCCCCGTGAGGTCCCCAAACAAAATAAAAAGTGTCATTCCCAAAGGGTAATATTTCTCAGGGAAATTTTTATGGTTCAAATCCTAGTAAAGGTTTATATCTTTTAAAAAAACCGTTACCCCTCATTGATTTTTTTGGGCCCCTTTTTAAAATTTTCCTAGTCAACAAATTGGCACTGGGGGCGAATTTTTTTAAAATTTTTTTGTTTTTGCTGGCCCCATTCCTTCAGGAAAAGTTGGGGCCACCGCTTTTTTCCTTCCTTGCCCCAAAAATCCTTTTACTGAATGTTATCTTCAATTTTCTGGGTTTTTTTTGGGCTCCTTTTGGGCCTCCCTCAAAAATTTTTACAAAGTCGATTTCGAAATTTTAAAAAATAAATTTTTAGTTTTTTGGACTGGGGAAAAAATTTAAATTTTATGTCGTGGATTTTTGGAAGTAAACCGTTTTTTTTCATCCTTCAAAAATTTTAAAAAATATTTTTCTTTTTCCTTTTTTCCCCCAAATTTAAATCATTTTAAAAAATATTAACAAAAATTTAGTTTTGGTTTGCGGTTGTTTTTGTGTGGTGGTGCCGGATAATCCCCCCCCCTGGCCCCCAAAACCCCCAAAACTTTAACCAAAGGGGGGTTTTAAAACTTTTGAAATATCGAAATTTTTTTTTTTGTTTTTTTTTTTTGGTTTGCGAAATTTGGGTGGAAAAAAAAATGGGGGTTTTGAAAAGAAAGGGGAAACCCCCTTTTAATTTTATATTTTTTTTTTTTTTGGGTAATTGGGGGAAGTGGAAAAAAAGGGTTGGGGGTTTTTAAAAGGGGGGAATGGGGGTGAAAGGGTGGGGGTGGGAATTTTGGGGGGAGGGGGAAATGGGGGGGGGGGTGATGGGGGGAGGGAAAGGTGGGGGGGGATGGGGAATGGGTGAGTGAATGGGTTTTTTGGGGATGGGGAATGGGGAGTGAATGGGTGGGGGGTGATGGGAATTGGGGGAGGAAGGGTGGGGGGGGGGGGTTTTAAAGGGGTTTTAAAACATACATTTTCTACATCCATGAAATTTTAGGAAAAATTTTGAAAAGGGCTTTTCTGGTGGTGGGGCCCAAGGGCCCCCCAATAGCCCTCCGCAGGAGCTGCCAAAAAGTTTCCCCCCGGAGGGGGGGTTTGCGGGGGTTCCCATAAAAAATATAAGCGAAAGTGGGTTTTGGGGGTGTGTGGGGTGTGTTTCCCCGATAGGTGCCGGCCCCCCCTGCCCTAACCCATCATTGGGGACAGTTTTTGGGAAACCCGCTCGACCAGGGGCAAAATTTTTTAAACCGACTTAAAAAGATATCCCACACTTTTTTTTTTCCTTTTTTTAGCAGCCATTAAACGAGAATTTTTAAAAAAAAAAGTGGGTTTCGGGGAATTGAGGGGAAAACCTTGAGTAGGGTGTGGTTAAAAGGGTGAGGAATGGGGGGGTGATGGGTAATTTGGGGGTGGGGTGATGGGTGAGTGAATGGGAGGGGGGGATGGGTGGGGTGGGTGAGGGAATAGGTTGGGGGGTGATGGGTAAAAGGGTGAATGAAAGGGGGTGTGGTTTAGGGTAATTGGTAATGGGAATGGGGGGGGGGTGTGGGTAATGGGTGGTGAATGGGGGGGGGGGGTGATGGGTAAGGCGTTAATAATAAATTTCACAACCCGAAATTTTAGGAAAATTAGAAGGAGCTATCTGGAGAGTTGTGTTTGGGGGGGCCTTTGGCCCACCAAAAAACACTCTCCGAAAGCCCGTGTGGCCCCCCAAACACAGGTGGGCCGAAAGGGACACCAAAAGGGCCCCCCGCAGGAGCTAAACCAAAAAAAACCGCCCGGAAGGGGGGCTTTGCGGCCCAGTTAGACATAAATCAGAAGACCCGAAATAACCCCTGTCAGTCTGACCCATCAGGGACAGACCCGGGCATGAAGTTACATTTGAGAATTTGGGTTTCAAATGTTGTTATTTAAATCCATTTTAGGTAATCCCCTAGCAAAAAAACAAAAAATTTGGGTTTTTTTTAAAAAAACCATTTATATGTGAAAAAAATTTTTACGTAATTTACATATTTTCCCCCAATTTTTTCTACTCATCCCAAAATTCATCTTTAACTTTGCGGGAATTTTAAATTTTTTTTTTTCTCTTTTGATATTTGCTTCAATGAACTGATGCTGTGCATCCCCCTTCTCATAAAACCCCCAAACCCCTTAAAAGATGATTTCCCGGGAAAGGGTAGCCTTTTTCCCCCCTCGGATGGGAACACACGGCATCTTGGTGAGAAAACTACCGCACTCCCCTTCAATATCAAGATTGCTTACTACAAAGATCACCCGTTACTGTTGTTTTGTTGTTGCCGTACGTTATGTTTCCCCCCCGGGAAAGGCCCGACTGAAAAACAAAGCGTTTCAATACGGTGGGGTGCAGGCACCCTATCCAGGTCTACAAACCCTGATTTTTGGGGGAGTCCCGACCGGGGCCCAAAAATGCTGTGGTTTAACTTTAAAATTTTTGGTTTTTCTTGAAAAATCTTTATCTTTTTATGTAAATTTTTTTTTTTATTTAGTAAAAAACAATATTTAATTTTTTTAATCATCTTGACCAATGAAAGCAGAACCCAAAACCCTACCCAACCATCTTTTAAATTTTCCATTGTTTTTAAATTTACTCACCCATTTTGTAATTATTAAAAACCAAAAAGTCGTCATTAAAAAACTGCCCTTTTAAAAAAAACTCCTTTTACTATTATAAATTTTTTTAAAAAAATTTTCACAATTTTACCCTTTAATAAAGTATTAAACTATTTATACAAATAGTTTAATGTTTTGGACATTAAAAGAAAAGGCAGAAAATTTAAAATAAAAAATGTTTTGTGGCGTAATTTACGATACTAAAAAGGATGAGTTTTCCTGTGTCCCCCTGATCCGGAAAAGACAGTAAATATATAAACCCTTATACGAGTAAATTTCCTAGTTAAGTAAAAAATAAATTTTTCTAAAAATCAGCCTTTTCTTTTGATGTAAAAAACATTTTAAAATTTAAAGGCAAATTTTTTTTGCCATCATTATGTTGGCTTGAAACCCCCCTATGCAAATATTTTCCCGACCCGTTTGCACCCGGCTGCGGCAAACAAGACTAAATTTTAAAAACCCCTCCCCCCCCCCTTTTCGTTCCACTGGGTTTAGTTGCTCCATTGGTTGCGTTTTCCCGCCTTGTTTGGTCCTTAAATTTCCCTCATATTTCTTTCCAAAACCTTAAAAGGCGAGTTTTTTAAAATAACCGAGGACATAAATACACTGTGAATGCACACGTGTCCCTAATTAAGGTAAAATTAGTGAGGAGGCCCCTTTTAATTTTTTGTTTTTATAAGTGGTGACGAGGGAGAGCGGCGGGGGTGGAGATGGTCAGCCCCTAAATTTCTTTGTGGGCCCCCCTGGCGGGAAAGTTCAAAATTTTCTCACAAGCATCACTCAGGGGCCCCTTTTTTCTACATCAACGCCTCAGATAAAATGGCCAACACTAACAAAGCTTTATTTTAATGGGGAAAAAAAGATAAAAATTTGGCTAGTAAAAGGAAATTTTTAGGTGGAAAAAAAGTCAAAAACTGATTCGCCCTTTACTCCTTTGTTGGTACGACTGCCCCAAAACTCCCTGCCGGGGGGTTTTCTTGACTACCCCCCGCACGTGGAGGGTACGACGGGCCGGGGAAACTCCCCCTTTCCGGGTTTGACAGCATTTTTTGCATTTAGCCCTTGGTTCCCGGGTCAAGGGCTGCAATAAATTTGAGAGAACTGCCCAAATCCCAAATGCCCGTGGTCGCTGGCAGTTTTTAATCACAATTTGGGGGAAAAAATTTTGGGCAACTTTTAAAGAAAAAAATTGGGGTTATTCCACGCTTTTAAAACACAAAGTTAATTTAAGAACGATTTTTTCTATATGTATTGTATAGAACCCCTGTCTGAAAACAGATTTAACCAAAAACCAAGAGGTTATGTGAGGGGCGAGGTAAATGTTACTTAGATATTATAAGCAATAACGTTTTTTTAGAATTATTTACCTGGCAGTAAATTTTTTCCTGTTATTTTGTTTCAATCAGATAGAAAGCGGGAAAGTGCAATGAGTCGACGCGTGAAGGGCATGTTTTGATTAATCTCCCCCCCACAATTCCCCGCCCACCACTCCCCCGCGGCACGTGCCCCCACAATTATAACCTACATTGTCGCAGCACAAGCCGATTCGGCATTTTTTATTTTTCATTTTCCAAAGGGAATTGCTTTTTGTTTTTTTGACAAGCGTTTTGCCAGACGCAGAGTACTGTTTAAAAAAAAGTGTGAACATCACCAAATTTACATGCCACAATATACATGTAAAAAAATATTTTTAAGTTTTGTTACTCGAGGCGAGTAATTTGCATTAAATTGCTTTTATAGAACGTTCCACGTAATGAATGCATCCATAAAATTGTAGAAAAAACAGAAGAATTTTTTTTTTTGGTTTTTCAGTGCGGTGCATAAATGTTTATCGCAAATTTAATTTTTATGAAAAAATTAGTCCGGAGCCAAAAAACAGTAGACCAACCTTTGAGTTAAACTGCCAGGCCCACTGGCATTTCCGGTTTCAGTTCTCTCTAATTCCAACCCCGGATACATATTCCCCAATCATGCGAAAGTTTTGGGTTTCCGAGGGGAAGAGTTTCTTACCCCGTAATTACCTAGGATTTTCCGAAAACGTCAGGATTCCCACACAAATTACGGGTGAGTTTGGGGCTACCAACCCTAACCGAACTAAGTAACCTAACCGACTTTTCAGATAAACGGCCCATGTTCGAAAACGGGTTGCCACCGGGTTCTTGTTTTTCGACTTATTCCCCGGGGCCTCCGCTCGGCGTGGAGCTCCTCCACCGACATGTCCCGGGCATGAAGTTGCGGGCAGAAGAGTTGAAAAGATGGGGGCCCCGGACCGGCAAGCCTCTAGGGGGTCCAAAGCATGTTTTTGTTTTGGGGCCCCTACCAATTTGTGGCCCCTTGAGTAGCTAGTCGCCCCTCGGAGCTTGGGGGCGCCTAAAAGAGCTAGGGGCCCCTAGAAGATTGTAGGCCTCTAAAAAAATATCCCTCAGGAGATTGGAGGCACCCCAGTTTGGAAAGCCGCCCAGGAGATTCAGGGCCCCTCTGGCTTTTCCAATAGAGTGGGACCCCTATAGGAGCTTGGGGCCCCTCGTAGATTTGGGGCCCCCCCCGAGATTTGGGCCCCTCACGAAATCAGATTGGGGCCCCCATGAGGCTGGGACCCCCTCTGGAGATTGGAGCCCCCGAGTTGAGTCACCTAGGAGTTTCGGCCCCCCTGGCCCAAGGATTAGGGGCCCTCGGAGATTGGGAAACCCCCTAAAAGATTGGGGCCCTCATAAGATTGGGGGCACTTAAAGGTTTGGGGGGCCCTCTGGAATTGAAGGCCCCCTGGATTATGACCCGCCCATGAGATTCAGGGCCCCCTTGGCCCTTTTATGAGAGGGGGCCCCTTTGGAGATTAGAGGCCCCCGAGTTTGCGGGCCCCTCACGAAATGCGGGGCCCCTTCTAGCCCCAAAGGGTTTGGGGGCCCCCTAAGGAGACTGGAGGCCCTCGAGTTTGTGAGCCCCCCGGGTTTTCAGGAACCTCGGCTTCCAATAGAGGGAGGCCCCCCAAAGAGATAAAAGGGTCACCGAGATTGGGGGCTTTCCGGAGATTAGGGCCCCTCTGGTTTTCCAAAGAATTGGGGGGCCCCCTTGGGAGACGAAGGCCCCGAATTGGAGCCCCCATGGGATTCGGGGCCCCCTTTGGTCCCTATGAGTTGGGGTTTCCTCAGGAGTTTGAAAACCCCGAGGTTGTGAAGCCCCCGGGGGGTTTAAAGGGGGCCCCTTTTGGCCCTATGAGCTTAAAGGCCCCCTCAGGAGTTTGGAAACCCTGGATTTGAGCCGCCCAGGGGATTCAGGTCCCCCCGGGCCCCCCAAGGGATTAGGGGCCCACAGGAGATGGGTCCCCCTTAAAAGTTTGGGGGTCCCTTTCAGGAGATTGGGGGCCGCAGGAGATTGGGGCCCTCGGAGATAAAGGGCCCCGAGATATGACCCGCTCCGAGTGGGGCCCTTCTGGTTCTTCAAAAAATTGGGGGATTCAGGAAAGGAAGCCTCCGAGATTTTTTGGGTCCCAAGGAGATTCGGGTCCCAGGCCCCTCCAAAGATTTGGGAAACCCGTCAATAAATTTAGGCCCCTCAGGAGATTGGAAGCCCAGAGTTGTGGGCCCTCCCGGGGATCAGGGCCCCTCTGTCTCTCCAGAAATTTTGGGGGCCCCCCAGGGCTTGGGGGGCCAAGCAACCGCTTAGTTTTTTATGCCCTTTTGCCGGCTCGGTAGGCCCGTGAGGGTGAGATTTCAATATTAGGGAAAAACATAACTAAAAAATATTCATTTAAAGCAGCCTCGGCAAAAACGCTCGAATGATTGCAGTCTCTCCGGGAATGTCCCCTTTATTAGCATAGGTTTTAAATAATAGGGGCGTTTGGGCTAATAGTGTGGTAGCCATGTATTCCGAGGATTTTTGTGCAAAAAATTTTTTTTTTTTGCAGTTTGGCTTTATAGAATAGATTAACAGGAAAAGATGGGGTCCAATTTTCAGACCCCCCCCCCTTTTTGGGGGGTCATTCCTCTTTTGGGACCCCCCGGTCTTGGAACATAAGCAACAAATTTTACATTTTCTTTGTTTAAAACACGGAACTAGATTTTACTAAAATTTCTGATGCTGATGTCAGGTTTATATTAAATTTCTCTATCACGTCCCGATTTTGTATAAAAGAAAACCTCTATTTTTCGTTTTTTTCTCACCCGCTTTTATTACGAAAGCCGTTTTAAGCTCTTTTCCATGCCACGTTTTATGTAGGGATATTAAATAATGTTAAAGGGTTGTTTTCCCCCTTTATTCTGGGAAGACAGACATGGAGTTCCACTGGGGGAGTTACCACCCCCCGCCCCCCCATCCACCCAAAGCGCGTTAGTATTTAGCGATAGTTCGATTTGCGATATGTCAAAAAACGGACGTAAAAACAACAGTTATTCTAATGCCAATTTGAAATGTCCCCCCCGAATAGCGTTTTCGCAACACCCTAGCATTTACAGAGAGGAGTACAGGGCAGGCCATTCTTCAAGCAGCTAACCTATTTCCCTTGCATCCCATTTTCAGCCACATTTTACGAGTTCAAAAAATACAGCTTGTGGGGGAGGAGGGCAAGACATTCAGGGAACATACACGCCCTTTTTCCAATTTCCAATTTTTTTCAATTGAGGAAGGGTTGAACAATTTTCAGGGTATGACTTTCCCGCATTGTCATGTAGTTTGCACGCATGAATGGGGGGGAAACAATGCAGCACAGTGGGGGAAGATTTCCCCCTTCCCAAATTCTTTTTACCCAAAAGCTCCCCCCTGATGAGGTAGGGTTGCTGGACCTTTTTTTAACTGTGCATGACACACAAAAATCTCCCAAGCTTTTACGGTGGGGAAGTCGCTTGACCAAATCGGCAGGAATAGAAAGCACCCTAAGCTTGAAGCAGTCAAAAGGAGGGGCATCATCATCAAGTTTAGGGATGCATCTACCCCCGATTTTTTGAAATTTCCCAGAATTGCTCCCCAATCAGCCCTGAGAAGTTGTGGAGTCAAGAAGCCTTTACATTTGCGCGGCCAATAACCTGCACCTTTTAAGGATGTCTATTTTCCCCTTTTTCTTTTCCTTTTCCTTATGAAACTTCAAGGAATAGAGATGCTATCGTTGGAGGCGAAAAATAAAAAGGAGCAGGAGTACGTCAGTGTCGGGGGACCATAGCAGAACTTTCTGGCAGAACCCGGTGTAGAGGAAGTATTTGGTTTTGGGAAACAATGTGTCAGCCTTTCCCTGGTATGAGATATCAAAACTAGTCCCTTTTAGACATCGTACACGACAACGAGCACGAATGAATTTGTTGCGAAAT
>JACEEZ010002997.1:5000-32500 GCA_016584305.1 Chionoecetes opilio
GCTCCTCTCTATATGTTTAGTAGTGGAGCAGATGTATATGTGTGATAGATAAACGAGTAGTCGACACCTGCCTGAGAGAAGCAGCGGCGGCTCAGCACCGGTGACGACAGACGGGAGAGGGGCGATAGCCTTTGCCATGGGAGGTAACGGAAGCTGGTTCAGGAACTCCTGCCCATTTCGATATTTGTATATATTGTAGATTTACACAATTATACTACCTCAAGAACCAAGGTGTCCCTCAGAGCGGCGACAGCCTTTGCCAGGGTAAGACGGATATTGTGACAGGGACTCTTGTACATATTTCGTCAAGTGTATCTATTGTACATTTACACAATTATACTACCTCAATTACCCTGGCGTCTCTCTACATCCTCACGAAACCACAGATTAACATTCCAGCGTGTACAGTGATTGAAACGTGTGTTACTGGACATTACTCATCTCCGGCATTTACGGTGAGTTACCTATGTGAGTAGAATTACTCGCGAAAAGGAATAACCAGAACAACAACCTAATGGGAAGGATCGGTTTCAGGGTAGCGTGCGACATGACCATATAGCCGAAGTTGGCGCTGACGGACTATGCAGGTAATATACCTCGATTCTGTCTCACGGTGCAATCGCTGATATGACACGTAATCATCCCAGCGATACCCCATGATTCTTCGAAGACACTTATTACCAAAGACATTGATTCGCCTCTTCAAGTCGCTATTTAGTGTCCATGTCTCACACCCATAGAGTAAGACAGGGATCACAAGTGACTAGAAAATCCGGATCTTTGTCCTCCTGCAGAGGTACCGACAACGTCAAATACTCGTGTTGAGCGAGTCCATAACACCGTGGGCTATGCCAATCCCCCGTAAGACTTCTTGACAAGACCCTCCATCACTATGGACTGCGCTACCAAGGTATGTAAAACTTTCCAAGATCTCAATGTCCTCGCCGCACACATGAATAGACTGTACTGTTTCATCTAGTAAGCCTCCAAACACCAGGTGTTTGGAGGCTTGAATCGTGAGATTCAAGCCTAGAATCGATACCGTGGGACAAAAGATCACTTACACTCTCGAGTCTCCTGTGGAGACTCGAAGTTCTGGAGAACTTCCTGTGGCAAGGACGAAGAAGTTAGGCCAACACGAGCCTCACAGCCGAACATAACAGAGTACGGAGAGCACTTTATCCCTTTAGTGGTATGCTAGTTTTATGGTATGCTATGAGTTTTTTCTGGAAATGCACAAATTTGATGCCTACCGTCCAGTCTCGAGTGTTATTTTCTGCCAGCCACGCTATTAGCATGTCTTTCAGGTCACCATTAGCGCGTTCCACAGAACCTTGACTCTGAGGATGCCGTAGCTTACCATGATGAACAATGATGAGATCAGGCCAGACACTTTTCAGTTCGGTGATCACGTGCGACGTAAATCCTAAGCCATTGTCACTCTGAAGTATGGCTGGAGCACCACGTAAGAGGAAGATATCCAAGAGTTGCATTGCAACTTCTGTTGCCCGTTTACTTGGCCGGGGTACACAAAACCTGGTTAAGTGGTCCTGATATACCATGATGCACTTGAAATTCCGGTGAGCCTGCATATCTATCAAGTCGACTTGATATTTCGAAGTCAGATCCTTGCTGAATTTTGGTCTAACAACAACGCCTTTCGTCATTGGCCGTTTTCGCTTTTTTTTATATTCTTCGCATAAGGATTTGAAAAGCTCAAGAGCGGCTATTGTGATATTTGCATACTTATTTTGGATCTCTTTTAACATACGGTTTCTTCCACCATGCCCCGTTGAAACAGTGCACGTTTGATAACGTCGAACGTGAGTGTCTTCAATAGGCCACTGCAGTCAGTTTTATGATCCCGTTAGAGGCTATGAATCTCACTCAAATATACATGTTTTGTGGACTTCATAGATACATTTTTGTACATGCTTCTATATAGTTTTTTTTTTCATATCAAAAGATTATTCAAATTCATTTAACAAATGTAATATTGGTGTCTAGAATGCATAGATAATGAAAATATATGCGTACAATAGCAATTATTTTCTCCATAAAATCAACTCGTACATACCATTCAAGATTCGGTAAACGTCTCATATAATCAATATAGCAATATGTCACGGTAGAAATTTAGATTAATCCATTACTGAACAACTATTACCATATTAATATATTTGCTGCCAGAGAAGTGTACGACAAGACATTTGTAAACCAACCAACATGTGGCTGGCGGCTGGCCAGGCCCAAGGCCTGGGACACCGAAGGTCTGGCCACTGGAGGCCTTGCCAGGCCTCGGAAGGAAACAGTAGATCCTCCGCTTCACATGTGCCTTCCTGAGGAAGTTTAAACAGCTCTCGCCTATGTGATTGCTTCACCAGACTATATACTTCGTACGTGTGGCAGAGATGCCTGAGATGTGGCCTGACATGGGGCCATCAGTGTTGCCAGACAAAATTTATATAAATCTGAGAAACTCTGGCAAAATACCTGTAGAAATCTGTAAACTTGGGTATATACCTGAAAAAAAATCTGTAGATTTAGCCAATTTGAGAGGCAGAATCTGAAAATCTTAAACTAGACCTAATATTAATATCTGTAAATCCACATATTAATCTGTAGATCTGGTAACACTAGGGGCCGTGTTTAT
Source organism: Chionoecetes opilio (assembly GCA_016584305.1). NCBI lineage: Eukaryota > Metazoa > Arthropoda > Malacostraca > Decapoda > Majidae > Chionoecetes > Chionoecetes opilio. Next base: position 7,654 of record JACEEZ010002997.1, read on the forward strand.
TTCAGAAATGTCGGATGGCGAAATTATCCGCGGCGTTAATCATAGTTTTTATAGAATAAGAGATCATACTACCCTTGTGCGAACATCCTTTCAGCATCAATGGAGAAACATATTCACCCAAACATTTTGCCGTAATACTCCCTTGGAGGCTCTCAGACCATGCAGGAGTATAGCATACCTTCAAATACTATTTCTTCAAAACCTATGTTCATGATATGGACATGAGTATATCATAACCATTGGTTTTATTAATGAAAACCTGATATTCAACACAAGAACACTTAAGAGTACCTTGCAGTGGTTAAAATAACATAAAATATTGGTCGTTAGCACCCAGTTGTCCGCAAGTTGCCTATCTAATCAAGATTTATGGACATTTGGAACGGGATCTTTTTCATATCCAAAAGTCAATGGTTTTTAAGATAATTGCCAAAAACCGATTTCAGCATGCTACGCACTACAATTATTCGTAATTGTTCCTGTTCCTATTGGTCAATTACTTGATTCCTGAAGAGTCTAACAACAATCTGCATAAAAAAACTACAATGAACCCTATTTATTTTTTGTTTCAGGAGGCGTTAAAGTGTTTAAGTGAAGCGTTAAAGTGTTCTCTGATGGCAAGTAATTCTACTTTCGATCCCTGCTTGCTGTGACTAAAACATGGTAGGTTTTTTAATAATAGTTGCATTATGCACATTAAATTCATCTGAAACAAGTTTTTAAGTAATAATTGCATTATACACATTAAATCCATCTGTAACAATATTTGTTCTATCATTAATTATGCAAAAAATCTTTTTTACAGGAAACTTTAGTGTTCTCAAGGCCAGCAGCCGAAGGAGTTTATGATGGGACTGCATGCGTTATATGCAACACTGCATCAGGGAAAACGTTAACAGGTACATTTTACCATAATCTCCATTTTGGGTTCAGATGCGATAACATCAGGATTCGGTCAACTTGGCATGTGTGTGAAACTATGTGTGTGTGTATGTGTGTAGTTCTAACACGAAGGATGTCAGGACAGCTGCCACATTAAGGGGTGTCCTGACAGTGAAATTCAAAATATTTTTACTGTCCTGACAATTATTTCTATAGGAGTGTTATTATGAAGGTTAGGGTTTAGGGTTTAATACAAAAGGGAGAGATAAGATAAGACTTTCATCCTATCTAGACACTTTGCAAGTACCAACTACAAGGTTATTGACTATACAAAGCGCCGCCACGTCAGCACGAACTAGGCGGACTCGAACCGCTGACCGAATGCACAGGGACGCTGCACATTGTGAGCTCACGTCTCTACCAACCTTGCCACCCTGACGGGCACAAAAGGGAGAACAATGGATGAACAATACTGTCCTTACCTCACATGTATATTGATGAAAAAGTGTATGTATGTGTGTATGTGTGTATGTGACGCCTTGCTTGTAAACACGAAATCTCAAGAACGGTAATGCAGATTCAGTTTATCTTTGGCACACAGATAGGTCATGGTCGGTAGATGGTCCCTATTATTTCTGGTGATGATATCATGTATATTAATGAGGGGGCGGGGCTTAATGTAAAAGAACTTGAAATGCTCATATTTCAACAACCGTTTGCTCAATTTGCTTCATATTTGGTATAAACATGTTGTTGGACAGCCTCTATTTGTTCGAAATAATTACGAATCTCAGTAATATGCACACTTGAAAACATACAGTATCTCAAGAATGGTAAAGTCCATCTGACCCAGAAATGTTCTTATGCTTCGAAGTACAGATATCCATTATATAAATAGGCCTATCACACATGTATATATTGTAAAATGCATCGGAACCACATAAATATTCAGTTCTAGTTATTATATAGTTACAAGTTTTATGTGAATTGTATGTATAACATGAAGTGCTACAAGATCAGCAGTTGGCCATATAGATTTTATTCATGCTGAAACTTTTTTCAGGAACTGATGTCCTGTGTCGTCAATGATCTCTGAATGGCATGTTGTCCAAGGCATAATGGACAATTTTGACCATACAGAGAACACAGTTTCAGGAAAAGATGATGGTCGTGCCAAAATCCGGATGACAGCAGAACAATTGGATGATTCTTTCGTCATCTCAAGAATAAACATGTGCAGCAACACATTCAAGTACCATCAAAAGCCAAAAGCCTGTTATTCCACTTACATTCTGAAGTCGAAGAGATCAGTGAAAACTAATAGTGAGCCAGAACTTGTTAAAATGGAGTTTGAAGAGGGAGAAAGCAGTTACAGATATAAGGCCCCAAAAAGACGGAAGAAGAGTACTAGTTCCAGTAGAAAAGACGTAGAAAGGAAGTGTGTAATCTGTGACAGAGCTAGAGAGAGTAGTGGTAATAGGAAACGGGTGTTGTATCGCATTTTGGAGTCTGACTGAACAGCATTGTTCGTAGATGCTTTAAACTTTTATAAGGATGAAGTTAAGACAAGATATGCTTTTCTGGATACAGCTGATGATGTGTTTGCTGCAGATATCTTCTATTATGGGAACTGCTTGCGACAGTACTTGCTAAAGTATAAAAGACAAGTTGATGCATTATTTGAAAATATCGAGCGATCAAACCAGGCAGCCACTATTGACTTTAACTGCAAACGTGTGTTTGATAGTCTCGATTTCAACACTAGCAGCTACAGTGTTACCCACATTCGTAATATCGTCAATGCTAACTTGGAGACAGATCAGCAAATAGATAACAGACGGACCAAGGTTCTTCTGATCAAGTGCTTTAGGGACACAATCTGCTTCACTTATCCTGATGACAGACGAAAATCACAGATGGTTTATTCTAGCTCTCTCCTGCATGGAAACATCATAGAGACCCTGCGATCATCTGAGAAGTCAGGCCCACAAAAGTGTGCACTGGAGATACTCCATGAATGCAAGAATTACGAGTTTGGTCTGGATGCAACGTTCTCCACAAGTGAGGATGTTAAACTTTCAATGGACCGCTACAGATTACACCGCCCCCAACAGTGGATGCAGTTCATGAAGTACATGTTCCCAAACACCAGCAACACCAACACAGATGAATGGCTCCTGAATTTTGACACACTGTTTCAGTTTATTCATTATTGGTTAAGTTCTGGAAGAAGTAAAACTCCATTTCACTGTAGCTTGACACAGACTGTCCACAACCTGTCAAGATCAAGACAGCTGATTGACATCATGAATAGGTTGAACTTAGCCATCAGCTATGATTCAATGAAGAGGATCAACACTTCGGTGGCCCAAAAGATGGTGGAGGATACCCTACCCAACAAATGTCCTGTGTCGTCAATGATCTCTGAATGGCATGTTGTCCAAGGCATAATGGACAATTTTGACCATACAGAGAACACAGTTTCAGGAAAAGATTCCAGTCATGACACTGTTCTAGTCATATTTCAGAACCAACCGAGAGATAGTTATTCTGAGGACATTCAGATGACAAGCTGCTCAACACCACTAGGAAAGATAAAGTTTGCTGATGTGCTGCCATGCCAGGTCATTGAGAAGTCACACCTTGTCAAAGGCACTGGTGATATACCGGAGACATTTTCAACTACACCATACAACGATAATCGAAAGCACAGTGTTGATGATGATTATTTCCTTTGGTGCATGGAAAGACAGAAGTACACAGATCGCGATGAGGGTTCTTTTCCTAGCTTCACAGTAACAATGAGTGCACTCCAGGATCCACTGAAGTTTGATGTTACAAAGACGTCATTTGTACCCATCCTTCCATATGTCGCAACCGAAATGGACACAATATTTACATCCATGATTAACTTTCAGGATGTCTTGAAGCAAAAGAATGCCGTGTCAGAGGCATTGTGGTTTGATGAAGGGGTGTATGCAATCACCAAGGAAATCCAGCTGTTGAAGCCAGATCAGTTTGGTAACATATTCCTTGGAATGGGACCATTTTACATGGAGAAGATTGTCATCGCTTGCCTTGGGAAGTTTTTAGGCTGTATCGGTATTGATCTGGCTTTGATTGAGACTGAAGCCCTTGGCAAGCTTGTTGTAGAGAATAGTGTCATGACTGGAGGTCACTATTGCAGAGGCAAGGAGGCAATGAGTCTTGTATCAGAGGTGATGACAGTTCTTATGTTTGAAAAGTTTCAACCTGACCAGGATAGTACTATTTGTGAATTAGACCAGCAAATAGAGACCATGGAAACTAAGATGCAGCAGGCTTTAGATGTTGACCGTATAGAGTTCAGAGAGATTTGGGAAGAAAGCAGGATCTTACATGCAGACTTGAAGAAGTCTTTCACAGAATGGAAAGAAACGGCCTGTAATGAGAATGTGAGGTACTGGAGCTTGTTTCTGGATGAGCTGTATCCTATCCTGAGAGATCTTACACACTCTATTTGGCAAGGCGATTGTCATCTTTTCGTTTCAGCTGTGCGGAGGTGCATGCCTTTGTTCTTCGGGTTTGGCCGGACAAACTATAGCAGATGGGGCACGCTGTTCCTTGAAGATTGCCTGGATATACAAAGGAAGTTCCCGGGTATCTACAGCTGCTTTACAGATGGTGGATGGGTGATGTACCACACTCTACGACAAGGCAGTGCAGTAGGATTTGACATGGCACTCGAGAAGTGTTACAATAAACCCGCCAAGGTTGCAGGAGGTATCATTGGGATGACTAGACAGAAAGAAACAGTAGCCTTATGGAATCTCCTGAAGCATGAGAAAGATCTTCATGTGGCACAGCTGCTGGAATGGTGTAACTTGGGAGACAAAGATAACAGTGAACTGAGACTACACCATGAGTTCAATCCAAGCTCTACGAAGATTGGCCATGTTTGTGCAAAGACGCTTCTGGATTACATAAAATTCATCAACAATCCGTTCGGCGCTGGAATCAGACTTCAGAACATCTCTACTGGAGCTGACATACCCCAGGAGGTTGTTGACGGATTACTTGAATGCCTGGAAATTGGTGAGAAGAGTTATCAAGAGTTTGTTGAGACCAAATTTCAGGATAAGGAGAAGCACCTACATGATACAACCCCTACCAACCGCAAGACTGTTTTCGTGAAACGTACTTCTACTCCGTCCACAGCGAAGAAATCGATGGCGAAAAAGGATGCTGCAGAAACGATTAGGTACATTTATTATGCTAGAGAAAGAGGGTACAGCATGCTAGAACTCCTGAAGTATGAATTGACCAGCACATCCCAGTTCCTCACCACTGAATGTATAGATGGCATCAAATTGAAGAAGCCCGATAAAGCCTCCTTAGCCAGGGAACTTGTCAGTCAACTTCCACAGGAGACGAGGAATGTAAAGAGTGACGCTCAGATGACAATAGTGGACTTCATGGCACTTGTGCGTAAACTACCGATGAAAAAGAAGGGCCTTCACACATTCGGGGAATTGGCTGAGAGTCTTTCCAACAGCACTCTTGCTACAGGCTCCGAGTCCACAAGAATAGACATTATTTTTTATGTTTATAAAAAATCATCAATCAAGCAAATGGAACGGCCACAGAGAAGTTCTTCAGAACAAATCACTATCACCATTAGGTCTGACAATCAGAAACTCCTTGTCGATCTTGATATGTTCTGGAGCTCAATGTTGAACAAAGTTCGGTTGCAGGAGTATGTCTTCAAATGGATGCTGCAGAATGTCGAGTCGGACAAAGAGATCTTCTTTGGAGGAGTATATGGGGGTGAATGCAGGAAACTGTTAGCTGGCACTGAAACACAGATCGCAGAGCTCTCAAGCAACCAAGAAGAAGCCGACGACAGAATCATGTTCCATATTAATGATGGTGTTGTGAAACAAGGGGTTCAATCAGTCTTGGTTGACTCACCTGACACAGATGTCTTTGTCAACCTCATCTTCCACTTCAACAAAACCTGGCAACTACAAAAGCTGTACGTGAAGCTTGGTAACCGGAAAACAAAGAAAACTGTACCAGTCCACCTGCTGGTTGATCAACTGGACAACGATTTGGTGTCGTGTCTCCCAGCCATTCATGCTCTCAGCGGTTGCGACAGTACCAGCAAGGTGGGTCCAAAGCTGTCTGGCCTAAAAGCATCCATGGATCTCTCCCTACTGGAAGGGTTTGGTGTAGAAGAACTGTCACTACAGATAACAAGCAATCCTGAAAAGTTCCTTGTGTCTGGATTAAAGAAGACCGACTGTTCCACTTGCGATGAATATCGATGGGAGCAGTACCACAATTCCAAGAAAGAACTGGACTTCAACCAGCTTGTGTGCTGTTCATCAACGCTACGAGAACACATAAAGCCAGCATATCTGCAGTGTAAGATGTGGTTGCAAGCCCCAACTCCTGCAGTCACCAAACCAGCTCCACTCCAGTATGGGTATGAAGTAACGGATGTTGGCATAACACCAGTGATACTGCCAGTATCGTGCAGGCCCGATGACCTGCCCCCTCCATGCAAATGCCCAACATCATGTATGAGTACCAAAACGTGCACTTGCAGAGAAAGGAACATAAAATGTGTGACGTTTTGTGGCTGTAGTAAAGGCAAAAAGTGTAGAAATCCAAATAATTAAATTTCAAAATAGGAACAGTATGCAAAAGGTGCAACAGGTAATATGATAAAGTGTCATACATATGTTGTGGCCTTGGTGGTATTATACAATTGTAGTGCGTAACATGCTGAAATCGGTTTTTGGCAATTATCTTAAAAACCGTTGACTTTTGGATATGTAAATGTATTACTGACCCCCCGAGTGCTGTGAAGTGTGGGGCAGGTGTATCCAGCTTCTTTCCTGTGAATACAGGAGTGAGGCAAGGGTGCGTCCTTGCCCCATCACTTTTCAACGCTTGTATGGACTGGGTATTGGACAAGGTTGTAGATCAAAGTGATTGTGGAGCATCCGTCGGTAACACCAAGATCACTGATCTTGTTTTTGCTGATGATGCAGTAATCTTTGCTGAGTCACTGGAGGTCCTGGTGATGGTTCTCGAGGCGCTGCACGAGGAGGCAAAGCCTGTGGGACTTGAGGTCTCCTGGCTCAAGACCAAGGTCCAGGTGTTTGGAGACTTACTAGATGAAGCAGTACAGTCTGTTCATGCGTGTGGCGAGGACATTGAGATCTTGGAAAGTTTTACATACCTTGGTAGCGCAGTCCATAATGACGGCGGGTCACGTCAAGAAGCCTTACGGCGGATTGGCCCAGCCCACGGTGTTATGGACTCGCTCAGCGGGAGTATTTGGCGTTGTCGGTACCTGTGCAGGAGGACAAAGATCCGGATCCTCAAGTCGCTTGTGATCCCTGTCTTACTCTATGGTTGTGAGACATGGACACTAAATAGTGACTTGAAGAGACGAATCAATGCCTTTGGTAATAAGTGTCTTTGCAGAATCATGGGGTATCGCTGGGATGATTACGTGTCAAATCAGCGATTGCACCGTGAGACTGAATCGAGGCCTATTACCTGCATAGTCCGTCAGCGCCAACTTCGGCTATATGGGCATGTGGCACGCTACCCTGAAACCGATCCTTTCCATCGGGTTGTATCTGTAAGAGACAATCCGGCGTGGAGGAGGCCAAGGGGGTGCCCACAAGGCTCGTGGCTGGGGCAAGTTGATGTTTCTTGTCGAGAGGTGCTTGGTATGGGAAAGGAGCCTGCATGGGAACTCGCGCGTGGTGACCCCCGGGAGTGGCGTCGTAGGGTGGGCGAGGCGACGCGCCCCCCGGCGTATGCCCCCAATGATTGATTGATAATGTGGCCATTGAGCACATTTTGAGCGGTCGGGCAACCTCCTAGGTCCAACGGTTCTGTAGATACAGTCACGGTGGATGGTAGTACTTCCCCTCAAAGAGGGCGTAGCCCCCCAAAAAGGGGAGTGGCCTATTGGCGTGACCTGAGCTATTTCGCCGTCAGTGGGAAATGTGTTACCAACCAAATATTGTTCCTGGACCTTCAATTAGTGGATACTTGAAGAGTTTAGTTCTGGACATATATTTGCATACAACACCACCATGAGCTACTATAATAATACCAACTTAACGAGAATTTTTTATGATTCTATGGTTTTCTACGTTAAAACGTGAAAGGACAATTGTAGCAAACAGAGAAAATAAATCACCGAATATATTCAACACGCGCACACAACCAATTCACCCCGACCGCAACAAACACACACATGCACACTCAGTGACATCACAAGCACGCATTCCCTCAGGTTACGATCACGTTAATTCTATCTTAAATATAATCCAGATATGCCTATATTATACTAGGAAATAGACGTCCACACTAAAGATATGGAACGTGTCCAAGCTCGCAAAGGCTAAAGTCAACTTTTTAAATACCCTCACCTTAAAATACCACCTTGCCCCCATTCGTGGAGCAAACATTTTACAAGCCTATATGCACTCTAGACCTTGCCCCCATTCGTGGAGTAAACATTTTACAAGCCAATATGCACTCTAGACCTTGCCCCCATTCGTGGAGTAAACATTTTACAAGCCAATATGCACTCTAGACCTTGCCCCCATTCGTGGAGTAAACATTTTACAAGCCGATATGCACTCTAGACCTTGCCCCCATTCGTGGAGTAAACATTTTACAAGCCAATATGCACTCTAGACCTTGCCCCCATTCGTGGAGTAAACATTTTACAAGCCTATATGACAGATTCACCAATCTATTTAGTACCAAAGAATAAATTCGACTGAAATAGGTGTCCAAGCTCGCGAACACAACAAGCCAATATGCACTCTAGACCTTGCCCCCATTCGTGGAGTAAACATTTTACAAGCCTATATGCACTCTAGACCCTGCCCCCATTCGTGGAGTAAACATTTTACAAGCCAATAAGCACTCTAAACCTTGCCCCCATTCGTGGAGTAAACATTTTACAAGCCTATATGCACTCTAGATCTTGCCCCCATTCGTGGAGTAAACATTTTACAAGCCAATATGCACTCTAGACCTTGCCCCCATTCGTGGAGTAAACATTTTACAAGCCAATATGCACTCTAGACCTTGCCCCCATTCGTGGAGTAAACATTTTACAAGCTTATATGACAGATTCACCAATCTATTTAGTACCAAAGAATGAATTCGGCTGAAATAGGTGTCCAAGCGAGCGAAGCGAGCTTGGACAATAAAAGAGGATGGGAAAGCTCACCTTGACAGTAAGTAGTAGTCATTACTGCTCTTCTTGTGGGTACCAGCAGCAGCAGATTCAACACTTTCTACTATGTCGTAGTATTTTGCCTTGGGTATAAGATACTTTTGGTTCACTTCGTATCGTTTTAAATTTTTTTTAGTGAACTTCTCTTCTACAACGGAAGACATGTTGATAGGGAGCGAGCTAGTTTCTATCTGAAGGATAGAAGTGGCAGGTTGATGACGTCATCAACGATCGATGCGCACTGGGTTTGTACACAATCAGCAGGCAGTTTAAGGTTCGAATTTAAGAGTGAAACAGCTGTGCAGCTGTTTCACTATATGAACAATATGCAGAAAATATCACAGTTTTACTGATCAGTATTAGTAAAGTAGTGTAAAAACAGGGATAGAATGTCAGGGATTTCATGAAATCCCTAGGAATTTCAGGGACTACGTGAAATCCCCGAGTGAAATATATATATATATATATATATATATATATATATATATATATATATATATATATATATATATATATATATATATATATATTTATATATATATATTATATATATATATATATATATATATATATATATATATATATATATATATATATATATTGGGGTGTTTTGGGGAGTCGATGTCCGAGTGGTTAGCGTCTTGGAGTGGTGATCTCGATGTCCCGAGTTCGAATCCTAACGGGGGCAACCCTTTCGGGCATCTTTAACACGGGCGACAAGAGCCTAGGATGTGAGCACAAGATCCCGAGTTCAAGTTCCACTGAGGAGCAACTGTAAATTCATCGTCGAGTGGCCGAAAAAACCCGCATGCTACATTCCTGTTTTTTTGACTGCGACTTCAAGTGCGGCGGAGGTGGCGGCATTAACCTAAACTGAGGGTTGACCATCACATAAAACTGACCTTCACCAATATATCACAGGTGTCACTCTAAAAATCCTGCCTGCTCCACCAACGGTTGAGGTCCAATCATTACGAACCTCCAGAATATGCAGGGCCAACTACCTGAACCCTCAAGGTAAAACATAATAGCCTACATGCGTTATAGGCCTCAACGTAAAAAAAGAAAAAAAGAAAAAGAAACTTAGGACACAGATATTCCATAGTGTAGTGGTTAGCACGCTTGGTTCACAACCGAGAAGTCTCGGGTTCAATCCTCGAGCGGAGCGGAGAAAAATGGGTGGTCTCCGTAAAGCTGGAGAGGAGACCCTGTCCACCCAGCATGTAAATGGGTACCAGGTGTTAGCCGGAAGATGTGTCCCGCCTGCTTATTACCCAAGTCTGGAAAGGTTCGCCTATTTTACTCCTGAACACGTCAGGTTAGGTTACGTTAGGTTACGATTAGGTCACGTTAGGTTTTAACCGATATATTGGTAATTGGTAATTGATTCGTCACCCTCAGGGACCCTGTAGAACTTTGGGATACCTTCAAACGTGAAACTCTCTAGGCTACTAAGGAGTGCATTACGAAGCGCCTGAGGTCAAGGAGTGGTTTTGTCTCGACGAAAACGCTGGGGTATATTGAGGAGAGTTACGCTGCCAGGTATACTGAGAACCAAGACCAGTTCAGGTCTCAGTCACGCAGGAATATAACTCTTCTGAGGAGAGACAAGGACAGGCATGTCAGGAGTCTCGCTGAGAATGTCGAGGTCCATTTGAAAAACAATGAACTCTGACCCACCTACCGAGCCCTGAAGAAACTCCACTCCAAGTGTCCATCTCGGGAGAGTACTATCCGAACAGTATGTGGATGCCTTGTGTCGGCCGTGGATGGGCAGATGGCTCGTTGGGCTGAGTAATTTGCGTAGTTTTTCACGGTGGACCCTCCAAGTGGGAAGCTTAACTTCAGTTGAGGTGTGGACCTGGCCGAGACAGGACGTGCTTCTAACAAGCTGCGTGGGAGTGTGTCGAGTGAGGTCAGACCTGAGTCAAGATGTCAGCTGCAGAAGGGATTAGCGCTGCGAGTGTTGTGGTCGAGGCGGGTAGAAAAGTGGCTCTTGAGTGCTTCTGCTGTGGTTGAGAGTGGTAGTGTGGTAGTAGTGAAGGAGGCTGAGGTGGAAGCGAGTGTGGTTGAGGGAGAGAGAAGGGTCGAGTGTAGTGAAGGGTGTGGTGTGGCGCTTAAGTCTGTTCTGGAGGCGATCGATGACCTGAAAAGGTACTTCGTAAGTGAAGTGAGCGATTTGAAAAGCATGGTGAGGAAGCAGGAGATAGAGATACGATCTCTTAAGTGTGGAGGAGTGAGTGGAGGGGCACATGCAAGGGATGTACCTGGAAAGGTACCAGAGGGAGACGTGCCTCGTGCTACTACTAAAGGAGTGGTCTCTAGTAAGTCACCAAGGAATGGAGAATGGCAGGTGGTTGAGCACGGTGGAGCAAGGTCAAAGGAGAATAAGGTAAACAATGACCATGTTGTGTGCACGACCGCATTTCAGGTACTCTCGGGGCTGCAAGAGGAAGATACGGAGGTAAGGACGGTAGACGATACATCATCACCCGAAGGTAAAATCTTGGTTGTTGGTGACAGTCAGGTTAGGCATCACGACAACAGGTTCTGTGACGGGGAAGGGATGCGCATGAAGTCGGGTGAGTTACCCGGGGAAAGGGGGATAGGTTATGTTAGTGACAAGATAGTTGAGTGCATGGCGGATCAAGGGAAAAAGCCCATCGTCTGCCTGAGTGCTGGGGGAAATGATGTTGAGTGCGTAGGAAGTGAGGAATTGCTACGGCGGTTCAAGGAAGCTGTAGGTAAAGTTAGGGACAGGGGTGGGTTCCCTGTGGTGTGTGGTGTCCTCCCAAGACGCTTTGTTGACGACTTGTGGTACTCCAGGGCTATTGCTTTGAATTGCCGGCTGGCATTTCATTGCAAAGCCAATGGTTGGGCATTTGTCGACAGCTGGGACCTCTTTTTCGGGCATAACCACCTCTACCGCACGGACGGGGTGCACTTTTCGAGGAAAGGAGTTCAGATCTTGTCTGAATCCCTTGAAAGGGAGGTAGGTGCACTGCAGGCTTTTTTAAGATAGAGAACCAGGGAGTAGACACTGGGGTCGGGGTAAGGGAAACTTGCGACACTAGGAGGAGTTTCAAAAGGCAGGGAACTAAAGTGATTCGTAAGAAGAGAGTGAGGAGGGGTTTTGTTAAAGATAAAGGGAAAATGGACATAAATAAGAGGAGTTGCTTGAAGGTATACTATACAAACTGTAGGAGTATTTTAAACAAGATAGATTTCCTGCGAGGAATAAATAGTATAGAGGATTTTGATATAGTAGCATTAACAGAAACATGGTTGGATATGTCAGGAAAGGTATTTGATCCGGAAGTCGAGATAGCTGGGTATAAGTTATTTCACAAGGACAGAGTTGGCAGGCGAGGTGGAGGGGGTTGCGCTTTATGCAAGAAAATTGCATTGCAGTGTTGAGTCAAATTGTTATAAAAACAGATGACAGCATAGAGTCTATATGGGTAGAGGTTACGGAGGGAACGAGAAAATGGTTTTTGGGTGTATGTATAGGCCTCCAAACTTTAGTAAAGAGGATTCAGCTCCTATAATGGGAAAGAAATAAACAAAGCCTGCAGATATAATCGACTATGCGTGGTGGGAGATTTTAATCTTAGGAATATAGACTGGGATTTAATCATGGGTTTGGACAGCGACGCAGATGAATTGTTTAAATACAATCCAAGATAAACTTCCTAAGTCAAGCAACAAGGAGCCTAACAAAGGGATAAATATTCTAGATCTATTGCTGAGAAATAGAGACGATTTAGTCACAGATGTAGAGGTCGGGGGAAAGTTAGATAATAGCGATCATTATGAGATCAGATTTAGCTTAAAATGGGAAGTTGGAAAATTAAGTTGCAATAAACATAGAATACCTACTTTCAGAAAGGCCAATTATGCAGGATTAAGAAGACACCTAGAGGTTATTAATAAGAGGTGTGGGATGGAGGGGAAACAAATTTCCCAGGGTAAGGATAGGGCGATGACAGCTGGCAAGGCCAATTATGAATGATTAGGAAGGCACCTGGAGGTAATTAGAGCGGTTAGACATGGAAGTGAAGTCGGGGCTGAGGAGGTAATTAGAGCGGTTAGACATGGAAGTGAGGTCGGGGCTGAGTAGGATTATACTTTTTTGTAAAGGGAATATAATTGACGGACAGAAAATAAATATTCCTTATAGGGAAATAAGGTCCAAAAAGAGTGATCCAAAATGGATGACCACTAATTTAAAACACAACATTGGAGTAAAAAGAAACATTTATTTAAGGTTCAAGGCAGGATTGATAAGCAAAGAACAGTATAACGTGATGGCAAGGACGGTGAAGAAATTAACTCGAGTTGCTAAGAACAATTATGAGATTAAAGTAGCAGGACAGGCGAAAAAGGACCGAAGGGGGTTCTATCAGGTATATAAAACCAAGACAAGGGAATTAGTTGGGCCGTTAAGGTCAGGACAGGGTGAGGTCTTAAATACGGATGAGGATATGTGTAAAAGTTTAAATGATTATATCTTAAATGTTTTTACAGAGGAGGATACACAGACGATACCTGATAGTGAACAGATGTTCAAAGGAAGCGATGAGGAGAAAACTCAAAGATATGGTGATAACTAGGGAAATGGTGGAAGAGGGTATAGATAAAATGAAGAATTTTAAATCGCTAGGACCAGATGAAGTGTATCCCAGGGTATTAAAGGAATGCAAGGAGGTTGTTAGTGAGTCGTTAGTGTACATTTTTAAGAAATCGGTTGAGATAGGCGATGTGCCATTATTGTGGAGGAAAGGAAATGTTGTTAACATATTTAAGAAGGGAGACAGAGGACTAAAGTCAAATTATCGACCCGTAAGTCTAACGTCAGTGGTGGGTAAATTATTGGAATCTATTATTGCAAAAAACATTAGAGAGCACTTAGATAAACATAGTTTGATCAATGATTCACAACATGGATTCACCAATTTATTGAGTTTTTATAGGAAAGTTTATGAGACGGCACATAATGATAAGGATTATGATATAATATATCTGGACTTTAGTAAGGCATTTGACAAAGTACCACACGAGCGACTCTTAAATAAGGTTAAGGCTCATGGAAAAGATGGGAAGGTTCTTCATTGGATCAGAGCTTGGCTAAGTAATAGACAACAAAGGGTTACAATTAATGGTTCTAAATCTGAATGGGGACTGGTGACAAGTAGAGTTCCACAAGGGTCTGTTTTGGGTCCATTACTATTTTTGATGATACATTCGACATCAACGACTTGGATAGTGGGATTAGCAGTGATATCAGCAAGTTTGTTGATGATACTAAGGTAGGTAGGATTATTGGATCACAGTCTGATGTAAACATATTGCGGGGAGACTTAGATAAACTTAACGAGTGGGCAGTCAGATGGCAATTGGAATTTAATATTGATAAGTGCAGCGTTATGAATGTTGGTAGAAAAAACCCTGGTAATAGATACACCATAAGCAATGTATCGCTGATAAGATCAGAAGGTGAAAAAGATCTTAGAGTGAGGGTGAGCCCAGACCTCCGACCTAGGAAACATCACAGGCTAATCAGATGCGGCATAAATTGCAATGTAGATATCACAGAAAATCGGTTACTAGTCCCAAATTATAATAAAGCAGATTTCACGAAGATCAGCAGGGTACTAAGCGAAGTTGAGTGGATTGACCTACTAAATGGTAATAACGCCGAAAACATGTGTAATGTATTCAAAAATAACTCCAATCGGTGGTGAAAAACAGGGTTCCCATGGTAAGAAAACGTTTGATAACATAAACAGACCAGTTGGATGAATAATGAGACCCAAACAATCATTGACAGAAAGCGCCGGCGTATAAAGTTTACAAACATCAAATGCAGACTGCGATTCTAGAGAATAAAACGCGTAAAACGTCGCTGCATAGGACAAATTAAGTCTAAAAGCGCGAGTATGAAGAAAAAATTGCAAAGGAATCCAAATCAAACCCAAAAAGGTTCTTTCAATACGTTCGAAGAAAGAAAAACGTCAAAACAAGTATTGGGCCACTGAAAGATAAATAATTTTCTTGGAAAATGAAAATAGAGTATGGCGTTCGTACTAAATGAATACTTTAATGCGGTATTTATTAAAGAGGACGAAACTCCATTACCAGAACCAGTAAACAATGTATGGGGGCCCTCGAAAGGGATAGACTGGTAATAGGAGAGATAACAGTAGACGAAATATCAAAGTATTTGCTGAAACTTGACCAAGCAAAATCCGTGGGGGTGGACGAATTCTCGCCGCGCTACTTCGTGAATGTCACAGTCAACTTTCGCTCCCATTAAGTTTATTTTCAATAAATCGCTAAATGATAAAATGTTCCTAGTATGTGGAAATTAGCTAATGTTACACCGATATTCAAGAAAGGGAGTAAGAGCCTCGCAAGAAATTATCGCCCAATTAGTCTACGTCCGTGATTGTTAAACTATTTGAGAAAATATTGCGGGATAAAATAGTGTCTTTTCTCGATGAAAATAACTCAATACTAAACCCCAGCATGGATTTCAAAATAAGAGTTTCCTGCTTAACAACCTACTGGATTTTTTTAATGTCATTTATTCAAACTGGGACGCTAAAATTCCCTCGATGTTAATACCTTGATTTTCAGAAAACCTTCGATACAGTTCCCCATAAGCGACTTTTGACCAAGCTAAGGGCATGGCTTAAGAGAGCAATTATGTTCATGGATTGGCGATTGGCTTTCAAAACGTAAACAACGGGGATAATAAATAGCGAGGCATCTGATTGGTTAGATGTTACTAGGGGTGCCTCAGGGCTCGGTCTTGGGTCCTACTCTTTTTCTGATATATATCACGATCTGGACGCGGACTTGTATCTAAAATATCGAAATTTGCAGATGACACCAATTAGGCGGTAAAGCATATACTAGAGAAAACTGCGAACTCATACAAGTGATCTCGACAACTATCAGATTGGAGTGATAAATGCTATTAAAATTAATTCCGATATTGTAAAGTAATGCATATAGGGAAAGTAACCTAAATATAACTATCAAATGCAAAATAAATCGTTACTGAAGTACAAGCAGGAAAAGGAATTAGGTTTTCATCATCAGTAATGATCTGAAAACCAGTCCGCATTGCCTAGCTGCCAGTAAAAAAGGCAAATATGTTTGGGCTTTATTAAACGTAATTTTGAACATAAAACTCCGAAAATAATTTACACAATTATACACGTCCTTGGGTTTGGCCCACTTGAATATGTCGTTCAATTCTGGTCGCCCTGTTTCGTAAAAGATCAAGCCAAATTGGAATCAGTGCAAAGAAGAGCAAAAACAAATTCCATCTCTGCGAAATTCATCTTATGAAAAGAGACTGCGGAAACTTAATATGTTTTCCTTAAAGGATCGTAGAAACCGTGGAGACTTGATAAAACCTTTAAGATTCTAAAAGGTTTGATGTCACTAATCAGAAACCCATTCGAGCTTTCAACTCAAGTGACAAAAAGAAATAATGGTTTTAAACTAAACGGTCAAAGTTGCATCACCCATCTCGTAAAAATTATTTCAAAGTTAGAGTCGTTGAAAGATGGAACAAGTTACCAGCAAATGTTGTCCCGGGGCCAGCAAAATTAACTACATTAAAAACAGACTTGACGCGCACTGTAAAGGTAATGGGTATTGATAGTGCGAATTCGTAAACTAGTCCCCCGTATTTGATTAGTCGTAGTGGTAGTGGTAGTTGTGTTAGTATTTTTCATATCCTATCATTCTGCACTATGAAACTTCCATGTTCCTTTTTCTCTTTAGGGACATGGGATCATTTTCCAACTGTTTTCTTACAAGTAGTTGATAGTTAGTAGTATGTAGTTCAGCAGATACCCTCGCTATGGACCAATAGGTCTCCTGGTGTCTGTTATTCCTATGTAAAAATGTATTGAGGCCAGAAATAGAGCTAATAGAGTATTAGGATTCATTACTAGAAGTTTTAAAAGTAGAAGTGCGGAAGTTATTCTAAGGCTTTATCTGGCTCTAGTCAGGCCTCACCTAGACTATGCGGTTCAGTTTTGGTCTCCATATTACAGGATGGATATAGCCTTGTTAGAAACAGTGCAGAGAAGGATGACCAAAATGATACAAGGGATGCGTAACGTTAGTTATGAGAAGAGACTGAAGTTATTAAAATTACACTCACTCGAGAGACGCAAAGTAAGGGGCGATCTATTAGAAGTTTCTAAGTGGATAAAGGGATTTAATAAAGGAGAGGTAGGAAAAGTTCTTACGGCTTTTAACCAGGGTAGAACAAGAAGTCGCCCATTCAAGCTGGAAAAGCGTAGATTTAGAAAGGAAATAAGGAAAAACTGGTTCACAAATAGGGTGGTGAATGAGTGGAATGGTCTCAGTAGACAGGTAGTTAGTGCGGAGTCATTAGGGAGCTTTAAAGAGGGGCTGGATAGGTTCATGGATGGGGATGAAAGGTGGATGTAGGTAGTGTTAGGTGACAGGAACTACCACGTGTAGGCCTCGCGGCTTCTTGTAGCTTCCTTATTTTCTTATGTTCTTATGTTCTTATGTTAACACTACTGGAGCTTGCGCACACACAACGTATCAGTGCAGAGCTGCTTAAAACTGGGGATGAGGCCATGATCCGCAGGTTGCATGCTGTCTTGACTGCCTTGTGGCAATCAGGTACCATTCCATCTGACTGGAAAAGTGTGCTGGTCGTCCCTATATATGGAAAAGGAAAAAGGACCGTTAAAACTGTAATAATTACCACGGTATTACATTGCTCAGCATGCTAGGCAAGGTGCTTGCCCATCTATCGCTGACACGGATTCGCAGTCCTCTCGTGAAGCATCAGAGACAGAGAACAGTCTTAGTTCACGTCTGGTAAGTTAACAATGGACCACGTCCTAGCGCTTCGTGTCCTGTTGGAACGGCGACGAGAGTTTTGATAGGGGATGTTTGCAGCCTATGTTGATCTCAAGAAGGCGTTTGATTCAGTGCTTTGTGAGGCACCCTGGGAACTTTTGCTTCGCTTGATTCCTACAAGGATTGTTGGTCTGCTAACTAGCCTGTACTCTGGGACTGAAAGTGCTGTGAAGTGTGGGGTAGATGTATCCAACTTTTTTTCCTGTGAATACAGGAGTGAGGTAAGGTACGTCCTTGCCCTTATCCCTTTTTAACACTTGAATGGACTGAGTATTGGGCAGAGTTGTGGACTATAGTGATTGTGGAGTATCCTTTGGCAATAATAAGATCACTGATTTAGTTTTTTGCCGATGATGCAGAAATCTTTGCTATGTCGTTCAAAGTTCTGGTGATGGCTTTCGAGGCGCTGCACGAGAGGGCAAAGCCCTTTGGACCTGCAGCCTCCTGGCCCAGGACCAAGGGTTTCGTATTTGGAGGCTTACGAGATGAAACATTACTGTATGTTCATGCATGCGGTGAGGACATTGAGCTTTTAGAAAAGTTTACATGCCTTGGTAGCGCAGTCCAGAATGACGACGGGTCACGTCAAGAAGTCTTTCGGCGCATTGGCTTACTTAGTCCATGGCGTTATAGACTCGCTCAACACAAGTATTTAGCGTTGTCGCTAACTTTGCAAAAGAACAAAGATCCGGAACTTTAAGTTGCTTGTTATCCTTGTTATATTCTATGAATGTGGGAAATGGAAACTAAATAGCGACTTGAAGAGTCGAATCGTTTTTGGTAATGGGTGACTTCGCAGAATCATGGGGTATCGCTTGGATAGACATGTCATATCAGCGATTGCAGTATAAGACAGAATAGAGGCTTATTACCTGCATAGTCTGTCAGCGCCAACTTCGGCTATATGAGCATGTGGCATGATTGTGGCACGTTACCCTGAAACCGATCCATCCCACCGGGTTGTATCTGTAAGCGACCATCCGGCGTGGAGGAAGCCAAAGGGGCGCCCACAAGGCTCTTGGCTGGGGGAAGTTCGTGCTTACTGCCGATAGTTGCCTGGTTCGGGACAGAGTCCTGCATGGAGACTCGCGCATGGTGACCCCCGGGAGTGATGTCATAAGTTGGGCGAAGCGACACGCCTTCCGGCGTATTCCCCCAATTAATGAAGCTGATTTTACCTAATTTAAACCGACTCAATACACACCCGGATATACATAATTTTTTTTTACTTCCTCTGATTAACGACTGGCATGTTACTCGTGCTAGTAGTTTACATGTTTTATCAACATCTTCCATCAGAATTACGATCCTTCCCATAATATTATCCCTTTAATTCAGTTCCTGTTATAGCTTATGTAAGTTAATGCACGATCCAGTAGACCTGTTCAGAAAACAATTTTTTCCTATTTTTATACCCTCCTGCACGGTTTCCAATGCTTTTTGACCTGAAAAAGTCGAAAAATACAACCATTATAAGCCAAAATGTCAGGAACAATTGCCTCATGAAGCATGAAGTTCTATTCTATACACGTTTCTGAAACGCCAGTTTCGGAGCATTTTGATGTTTGTTTTCGCCTATTTTTTCACCAATAAATGGGCATAAGCAGGTTAAAGCAAGTAATTAGATGCTGACTGAAACATCAAAATGCATAGAAACATTTATGGAAATATTACATGTGATATTTACAGACAAATTTTCAAAAAAATTAAACTAAATATAATTTATTTCACTCTAGTCACAAATTCACAATGGTTTTAGCATGACATCTAATGGTCTGTTATGTTTGTTGCAGATCTGTTGAAACCTGCTAACAAATCCAGAGATACTTCACAAGATAACTTTAACTTCACTATGGCAGTAAGCAAGGAGCTCCGAGGACGCAAAGTTGACATCTCAGAACCTCCACCTGCAGTCCAGAGACAAGCGTCACGCCGACCTGCTACTAGATCTGCTACAGAAACCTTCCTGATCGGCTACCCATCATCCAGCATCAGTGGCTCCCAGTTACCCACCAACAGACAGGCCTTCCAGTACTTCCTCCATCTCCAGAGTTTGCCAGAAAATACAGGGAATCCTAAGCATCAAGACCTCGCCAATGAAACAGTGGAGGCTATCATCCCATTCTGGCAGATGGCTAGGATCAAGACCATGACCAAGTACAATGCAGCGCAGCATTTCATGACACTTCACAAAAAGCACAGAGATCTAGCAAGGAATAAAGGTAGAACAGGTGACCCTGGAGGGAAAAGGAGTGCCTTTGTCCTGGAATTAGATAGCCTGTTCGACATAGGAGCTTCAGATGCCATCCAGGAAATAGAGAGAAACCGACTGCTATCAAGGGAGAAGAAGGACAAGGACATCAGGTTCTACCAGGATCAGAAGACAGAGAGAAAGGCCCACATGTCTGGTCATGACAAGATATTTGAGTCACGGTCCCAGCAGCAAGCAGAGAGGGCTGCAAGACTGCAGCAGAGAGAGGAACAAGATATGAATTTGTCACAAAATTTCTACAATTTTTCAGCTGCCACACAGCGAAGGACTGCTGCTGATGTGTCTACCTGGGCTGACCCAACCGACAGTGAAGGGAATGCAGAGGACATGGATTACCAACAACCTACATGACTACAGCAAGGCCCTGGAATATGTCAGCAATGTAAAAGTAGTGAATGACATTGCTGAGCGGGGAGTCAAGATGATGACTGATTTCGCAAACATCATTACCACAGATTCTCAGCAAAAACAGTACCTTCTTCAAACTGTGGAATACAACCGTGAGCGATTTGATAGCTTCAAGAAGCACACTCTGAAAAAATGACTGTGAAGTGTCCTTCTGACATAGACAATAGAGTTTTCTGCCACTTGAAAATAGTTTTTAGAGTCTTTGTCACACATTTTTTGATGTCAAGATTGTAATATTTATGAAATTTATATGAAATTTTCAGAAAATTTTGCTTTTTTTCTGGATATGATGTGTCTTTTTTTCTTCAATGTTTACTTGGATTGTTTTTTCAGAAATAATATTAAAAATGCTTCAATTTGATACCCAATTTGTTGTTCTATCCCAATTGTAACAAAAGTCTCAGGTGAAAAAAAGTCTGGCGGAAGGCAAAATTAGGCGCTTTTCTACTGTCGCGGGCTTAATATATTGAGGTCCAATGAGGCAAAGGTTTCTGACCTTTTAGCTCAAAATGGTTGTGATTTTCGGCTTTTCCAGGTCAAAAAACATGGGAAACCTTGCAGGGGGGTATAAAAATAGGAAAAATTGTTTTCTGAACAGGTCTAAGTCGATCCAGGTTGGTGGTGTTTTTGTTCATTCTATTGCTAACACCTGATCCCTTTTGCGTTGTATATCGGGTAACCGATATAGCTTCACCCATCAAGTACCAGGTCCCACCTGCTTCACCCATCAAATACTAAGTCACCCCTGCCTCACCCATTTAGTATCGGGTCACACCTATCTAATCCATCAAGTACCGGGTCAACCCTGCCGCACCAACTTATAGTACCAGGTCATTACAGCCTCAATTAACTAGTACTGGGTCACCCCTGCCTCATCCAAATAGTACCGGGTTACCCTTGCCTCATCTATCTAGTACCGAGCCATCCCTTCCTTATCCATCAACTACGGGTCACCCCTGTCTCACCCATATATCATCAGGTTACCCCTTCCTCATCCATCTAGTTTCGGGTCACCCCTGCATCACCTATCTAATACCAGGTCACCTCTACCTCAGTCATCTAGTACTGGGTCTTTCATGCTTCATCAGTCTTGTACTCTACAAGGTTACTCTTATCCTGTATAGTACACCGTCCTTCTTCACCCTGTGCACCTGGTCACCCCTGCCTCTCACCTTGTATCTGGTCACGCCAGGCATCGGTGGCACCAGTACGTTCTCCGTCAGCCACTCGCGCCCTTTATGTCCACTCTGCCGCCAAAGTGCCCACGCCCGTACGCCCTCCGTTGGGTCTTCGGCACTAACCATCTCCACGCTGGTAGGAGGGAGGAGAGGATGGATCGATGGATAACAGTGCATGAAGATAAAACCATTCCTACGTTTCCATTTTCTCAATTATTTGTATTCAATCACTCAATGTAATCATTTTAATTCCATTGTGAAGTTTGATGACAAACTTTAATGTAGAAAAGTTGTGTTGACTTGTCCCTTTTTTCTGCTGTCTATGATTTATGTGTGTGTGTGTGTGTGTGTGTGTGTGTGTGTGTGTGTGTGTGTGTGTGTGTGTGTGTGTGTGTGTGTGTCTGTGTCTGTGTCTGTGTCTGTGTCTGTGTCTGTGTCTGTGTGTGTGTGTGTGTGTGTGTCTGTGTGTGTGTGTGTGTGTGTGTGTGTGTGTGTGTGTGTTAGTGCCATGCATTCATGCCCGCCAGGTCTGGAGGCGTGATTTGTCTACATATGTCTTACATGAACGAAAGAGGGACACGGAATTATGCAAAATAGGTTGAAAAATTTCAACGTAAGATAGGATGAGGAATCGCGGGTTAAACTCATGGACCAAATTCTGGAGGGGTGTGATGACTGTCTCGAGGGTTATGCCTTACCTCAGGGTCATGTTGGACGGCCCAATCCACGTGTCCAGCCGGTACTTGAAGGCCAGAACGCCCGCCATGCCAACCAACTGCTCTAGTGAGGGGGTCATCAAACGGCTGGGCGGGACACCATGCCCCTTCGACACATGTGACAGCTTGACAGATATGTAACGCGCAACTGCAACACCAATGCAAGGAATGGAAGCGATATTGAAATTAGTTTAGACATCTAACAAAGCAATTTTCTTAAATAGGCAAACAGTCTAACTGAATATGTAACAGCTATCATATATGCATATATATATATATATATATATATATATATATATATATATATATATATATATATATATATATATATATATATATATATATATATATATATTTCTATATATATATATATATTTCTATATATCTATATATATTTCAATATATATATATATATTTCTCTCTCTCTCTCTCTCTCTCTCTCTCTCTCTCTCTCTCTCTCTCTCTCTCTCTCTCTCTCTCTCTCTCTCTCTCTCTCTCTCTCTCTCTCTCTCTCTCTCTCTATATATATATATATATATATATATATATATATATATATATCAAATGCCTTTGAGGAACACCATGCCCCTTCGACACATGTGGCAGCTTGACATATATATTACGCGCAACTGAAACACCAATGCAAGGCATGGAAGCGATATTTTAATAAATTTTGACATCTTACAAAGCAATTTCTTTTTAAAACAACCAGTCTAATTGAATATGTAACAGGAGATGGATCGCTACTGGGTTGCCAGCTCGCGCCACAATAAGGTATGTAAACAAAGGGCAAAGAAAGACTCCTCTTCTTGCCTCCTTAATATTTAATTTCCTGTTGCTATAACTACTACTGCATCAAATACAGGGTCATCAACAAGTTATGATGCAACAAAAAGAATAGCCACACAAATAAATTTCGGCAGCTGCTATCTTAGTAGCAATATGTATTGTGGAGAGTTCAGTATCGTTCAGTAAGAAGAGTGAGAGGGGTTGGGGGTTGACTGCTACTCAACGCAACAATAGTGTCACTCTGGGGATTTGTAAGGTAAGGTCTTCCTTCAGTGCTTGAGGTGCTTAATGTGTTGGAGGCGATGTGGAGGCTGGCTGACGAAGTGGATGGCACAGAGGAGGTGGTAGATGCTGCAGAAAACTCCGACAATTCGAACAATGTGCCGACAATTCAAACTTCACTTCGGATTATGGAAAGTTTTTGAAAAATTTGAATTGGGTCTGAAACAGGTCGAATTATCCCAAGTTCGAATTATACGGGTTCGAATTAGAGAGAGTTTACTGGTAAACCCTCTATAATTCGAACTAATCGGGGGGAGACCTGGGTCGAATTAGCCGCAAGTCCGAATTATCAGATGGTTAAGATCAGATGGTTATTGTGTGGAGCCCCTCCACACAATAAGAACTCATTAAAACATGCTAAAACAGCACATATTGTAGTGCTTGTACTCACCAAAACATGGCTAATACTGAAGTCTTGAAATGCAGTACCTCTGTACACTGAGCACTCGTGCGTCACTATTAACATCTTCGGGCAAGGGCTGCGTTCAGTAATGCAACGCGAACAGGTACACACGGAGACGCACGGTGACGTCAGCATACAGTATGCCTAACGCACGCTACCCCCGCACTACAGCCCTGGGAGGTGGATCGCTACTGAGTTGCCAGGTCGCAAACAAAATAAGGGTATATAAACAAAGAGCAAAGAAAGACTCCTCTACTTGCCTCCTTAATATTATATTTTCATTTCCTGCTGCTATAACTTCAAATGCATCAAATTCAGTGT
Organism: Chionoecetes opilio; assembly: GCA_016584305.1. Lineage (NCBI taxonomy): Eukaryota > Metazoa > Arthropoda > Malacostraca > Decapoda > Majidae > Chionoecetes > Chionoecetes opilio. The sequence continues at coordinate 32,087 of JACEEZ010002997.1, forward strand.
CATCAACAAGTTATTCTGAAACAATAAGAATAGGCACAGAGATCAATTTCGGCAACTGCTATCTCGGTAGCAATGTTTATTGTGACGCAATCAGTATCGTTCAATAGGGAGAGTGCGAGGGGGGGGGAGGGGGGTTGACCGCTACTCAATGCAACAGTGGTGGCACTCTGGGGATATGTAAGGTAAGGTCTTCAGTGCTTAAGGTGCTTAATGTGTTGGAGGTGGTGTGGAGGCTGGCTAACGAAGTGGATGGCACAGAGGAGGTGGAAGATGCTGCAGAAAACTCCGACAATTCGAACAATGTGTGGACAATTCGAGCAATTTGAGCTTGGCCTGAAACAGGTCGAATTATCCGAAGTTCGAATCATACGGGTTCGAATTAGAGAGGGTTTACTGTATATACATATATTCTCT
>JACEEZ010002997.1:37500-57500 GCA_016584305.1 Chionoecetes opilio
AAAACGGAAAAAATCATCAGGGGTTTCCTCAGCTGATGATCCGCAAAATTTTTTTTTTACGAAAAATCGATTTTTTTAAATTTCTGTAGCAAAAAAACCTGACCTGATTGAGCAAAACCAAGGTCATTTTCGGACTCAGAGCATCAAAATTAGTCTAATTCAGCTGGAAAACCCTGGACGATTTTCAAAACATATGTTTTTGTTACCCAGTGTTATGGTACACAGTGCCAGCTTCTTACGGTCCTTCCTGCTTCGCATTGTTGTCGTACCGCACACAGTTTTCCTGAATAGAGAACGGCTACACTGCCTGGCTGCTCAGCTGCTCGCCTCTGACTGGGCCAGGCAGGCTCTGGTGTGTGGACAACAGTTTCAGTGTGCCCGCGGGCTTTTCTCCGTGACGGGTACTGCCCGGCGGGCTTTGCCCGCTAGTGTGGACGGAGCTAAGTAGTTTTGGCTTCATGCCATTGACTGTATGACAGCTTATAATTTTGGGGATAAAAGCTTACCGTGGGTGTTGCAACTTGGGCAAGATAAGACCAAACAAACGCCAGACTGCCGGCTTGTTCTTTATTCTCCGATGCCGCCAAAAACGTCAACCTTTGACATCAACAATGCGGTATAGATGCTCAGACAAACAAAAGAGAATCAAGAAACGGAATATAACCCAATAAGGGTTTTCCTAATCAAGGTTTCCAATACCCAACACTTCTCCCCCTTTTTTTCTCCAATGAAGAAGCAACCATTATCCTTCAAACTCAACTTATTACGGGGTGCTTAGAAAACTAAACATAGCCATTGAAAACAAATAAAACTTATGTCAAGTAATCCTGAATACACATATAAAAACAAAATAAAACTACATAATCATTACACTTCAAAGATTGAGCCGATCTGGAGGCTTCACAATTCTCCCCGATCACCTCAGAACAGGAGTCTGAGGGAGTGACACCCTATCTGGGGACTTGGGCATCTTTTACCTGATTCCCTAGCTGATCATCAGGGAAATCATTTACATCTACTACTTCATGGCTAGAATTATCCGCAAGGCACCACCCTGCAGCACCTGTATCATCCACCCTTACCGGAAAACTACATCCCCTATTTGGTACCTTAGTGCTATAAGCATCCACATCATTCTCTTGACCTGGAGAGACTAAGTACCTGTGCATGATTTGGTCTGCATGCCTCTTCCAAACTATGTTACCAAAATCTTGTACACAAACCTTGTAATTCCTTAATCCTAGCACCTCCACAACTTCTCCCTTCACCTAAGAATCTCCTTTTCCATAGTTCTTCACAAAGACAGCATCACCAACCTTGAAGAGTTTACTTTCATCACAGAAAACCTTATCCCTCAGCTGAACTAATGTTTTGTCTTTTGATGGCGCTTGCTTAACTGCCCTCATGGTTATCTTAAATTTTCTGTTGAACATCAACTCAGCTGGTGACTTGCCAGTTGCTGAGTGGATTGTCTTTCTCTGATTATACATAAATCTACAGACTCTAGTATCTAAGCTGCCGTTACGGAATTTCCTCAATCCTTCCTTCAAGGTTCGTACTGCTCTTTCAGCCTGTCCATTAGATGAAGGGTTATATGGAGCAGGAGTTACATGCTTGACACCATTCTTCTTAAAAAAAATGCTGCATCACTTGGGATACAAAATAAGGAGCATTGTCTGAGACAATTACATCAGGCAATCCAAAATTACAAAATGACTTCCTGAGCAAGTCAATAGTAGCAGTAGAAGTTATGGAATTAGTTACATGAACATTCAGGAATTTTTTTAAAGAATCTACTATCACAAGAAAATACTTATTGTCCAGGGGACCAGCATAATCTATATGTAGCCTAGACCATGGTGAACCTGCACTAGGCCAGGAACGAACTGGCTTGGCTGAGGCACTGCAATTCTTGAAACAAATATCACAACATTTAGTTACTTCCTCAATATCTTGATCCATTCTTGGCCACCAAACTTAAATTCTTGCCTCAGCTTTCATTGCATTGGTGCCATTATGACCAACATGCAAATGTTCAAGTACCTTGCAACAAAGATCACCTGGTACTAGCATTCTATTCCGATACAGAATAACATCATACAGGCTCAAGTCAGATTTCACTGTGGCATAATCCGTTAATAGAGGCATCATTTCATTACTCCAACCAAACCTTAGACAACTCATCAACTGACTAAGCACTGGGTCCCTCTTGATCAGGTTTCTGATGGCATGGAAAATAAAATCCTCAAAATCCAGCGATTCTACTAATTTTACATACTCTGCAGGAATACTGGACTCAAAATCATCCTCAACTGGTAAGATCCTTCCCTGCCTTGTACACTAGATCATAATCTTACTGGGACAACAACAGTGCCCATCGCTGTATTCTAGAATTTGCATTGGAAGGAACAGGCCTTCCTTTTCCGAACAGTCCAATTAAGGGCTTATGGTATGTCCTAGCAACAAAATGTCTTCCAAGCAAAAAATACCTAAACCTTTTAAGAGCAAACACTAGAGCCAGACCTTCCCTATCAATTTGAGAATAATTTTTCTCAGCTGATGACAACTTTTTGCTAGCAAAATACACTGGCTTCACTATAACCTGTTTGTTCTGTAAGAGAACACAACCCAGACCTGCAGGAGATGCATCCACTTCCACAATTAAGGAAGATTCTCCATCAAAGCTAGTTAACAGTGTATAATTCCTCAAATCATCCTTGATACTCTGGAAAGCTCTCTCCTCCACATAAGTCCATCGAAATTTAGCTATCTTCTTCAATAAACCATACAATGGTGACAGCTTGGATGAAAATTTCTTAACAAACTTACAATAGTACGTAATCATGTCTAGAAAGGAGTGCACTTCAGCTGCACAAGTTGGAGCAGGAGCATTCACAATAGCTTTTAATTTCTCAGGGGAAGGCTTGATTCCTTCACCTGAGATATGTTAGCCTAGGTAATCCATGGACCTTGCATGCAATACTGATTTACTCTTATTAATCTTGACATTATGGTCTTGCAAAATCTGGAGTACCTTCAGTAGTCTCTCATCATGCTCATCTTTATTTTCACCACAAATTATGATATCATCTAAGTAGGCGGCTACACCTTCCATCTGTGCAAACAACTGTGATACAAACTTCTGAAAAATCCCTGGCGATGATGCAAGACCAAAAGGTAATCTTTTGTATCTAAATCAGTATTTCCCAACCTGGAGGAAATTTCCCCCTGGGTGGAAATTTCAGGATTCTAAGGGGGAAATTTATCTTGAGGGACATCTAAATTACTAGCATTTAGGCGACAGAAAAACGAATGTCTTAGAATACGGCTATTGACTTTTCTTCAAGTATATATAGATATACTGTAGAAGATAGTGTCTATATACTTGTGTTATTAAGCAAGTCAATTTTGTGTTTTGGCTACTTTTGTTCACATGAAGGGGGAAATCCGGATGGCTGAACTGGTTGAAGGGGGAAACGACAGAAAACAGGTTGGGAACCACTGATCTAAATAGTCCTTTCAGAGTCTTAATCATCAAAAAATCCTGACTTTTCTCATCCACTGGTATTTGCAAGTAAGCATTGTGAAGATCAATTTTAGAAAACACCTTGGTAGGTAGGTAGAAAGGTAGCACCTTGCTACCAATCACTGACAGCAATTCTTCAATCTTTGGTATTGGATATCTGTCACATTGAATTAGTTTGTTAAGCTCCTTAAAATCTCCACAAATCCGTATTGATTTTTTGTCAGCCTTCAACACTGGTACAATGGGTGCAGCCCATTCACTACAAGAAATAGGCTCAAGTACATATTCTTCCACAAGCTTATCTAAAGCATCTTCGACCATCTGTCTGTAATAATGGGGAATAGTACGGGCCTTTACAAACCTTGGAAAAGCATCTGGCTTGACATGAATCTTTGCTACGATGCTGGAGATGGGCTTGCCATTATCAACACAATACTTATCCAATAAACCTTCTGTATCTACAATCTGATTTACTCTGGAACTTTTATCTAGTCCAGCTAGAGAAATGCCAACCTTACTCATGAGGTCCTTGCCACACAAATTGTTATTTGAGGAATCTACAACATAGAAGGAATGGACACTCTCCCAACCATTTTTTCTGACTGATGCAGCTGTTTTACCATTCACTTGAATAGCAGTGTTATCATAAACATTTATCTTTTCCTGGATGGTTCAACCCGAAGCTGTAACAATTTAACCCAGTGACGGGACAAGGCAGAAACAGATGCACCAGAGTCAATCTCAAAGAGGTACTGGTCTTCCATTTATCTCAAAATTGAACTCCTCTGCCTTCACTGCATATATTTGTTCCCTCACTGATGACAAATTACCATCTCCTTCTTTTTCTGTACTAGCTTGCTCGTCTGGTTCACCCAAAATCTTAACATACTGTGACTGCCATTTCCTTCTCTGGAACTCACTCTTGCTTTTACCACTGTTAGCTCCTGCTCTACCTTGACTTCTATCATCATCTGGGCCTTCCTTCTTCATCGCAGTACAAACTCGTTTCAAGTGCCCCTTCTTCTTACATCTATTACATGTTAAGTTCTTAAACCGACACTTATCACTGTCATGAGGAAAACCACAATGCCTACAACTGTTCTTCCTAGATCCGACACTGAATGCTTTCCTGGGAACTGTTTCACTCCTTTCACTCACAATCGCCATCTCTAGGGTAAGGATCCTTTTTACAATCTTAGCAGAAGTCATCTTCTGCAAGTCTATATTTTCTGCAACTAAATTTGGAAAATATACTTCACGTTCAACAGCCATAAACAACTGATCCCTAATCCGTTGATCAAATTGTTCTCCAAAGTTAGTCTTTCGCTAAAGCCTTGAGATCAGCATACAGTGAATTCAAAGTTTCACCATCCTCTTCTTTCTCTGCTGGAACGCCAGCAAACTACGATGATACGATGGCTTTACATCATAATGCCCTTCAGAGCTGCTACTAAATCATCATAAGACTTGGTGTGAGGTAAATCTGGTGCACAAAGGTTACCCAAAACACTGTATGTCTCCGTACCAACTGACACCAGCAAACCATTCTTCTTCTTAGCTTCCTCCGTAATTCCTAGGTGAGCAAAATGAGCCTCTAACAGACTCAGCCACAGCTCCAGGGAAATCTTGGAGGCGTCAAAGGAGTCGATCTTAACCTGTGAGGCCATGACGAAATCCAGGCAGCTACCAGAAGCATAGAACAAACTTGTCAGCCTCATCCAGGGTCAGTATGAGTGGCACGCTCACGCCTACAAACGCCACAAAAGCATGTCCATCTCAGTCATCATCTCACAGCTTGGCAGTACCCGACTGGACACGCCTTCTGGGAAACTCACGTCAATCTTGCCCTCTACCCGCTCTGGTCAATCCCATCCTCGTCGCCAATTGTTGCAACTTGGGCAAGATAAGGTCAAACAAACGCCAGACTGCCGGCTTGTTCTTCATTCTCCGATGCCGCCAAAAACGTCAACCTTTGAAGAGAAGCAGACAGGGGCGGATTGTTCATAGGGCAGACCGGGCTGTAACTCGGTAGGTCGGAGGGTCTGAGGCCTGTATGAGTCCCGGCCGGGCCGGTCCTCTGTAGCTCAGTATGGTACGGTTGTGAGAGGAGTTTAAGCCCGGAGACCGTATGCCTCGTCTGGCTTCAGCCAGACGAGGCAGCCTGGCTTCTCCTCCCTCTCTCTTCCCTCTTCTAGCTATTGAATCTGAAGGAGCATGACCGCAGGGGCAGATTGGCCACAGGGCACACCGGGCTGTGTCCCGGTGGGTCAATGGGTCTGAGGGCCGCCGGCGCCGGGGCCCGGGGGCCAGACTCGAGTACGCTTGACGAACAAGTGGCTATCGGGATTATAACCTGGTTATACTCTTTGTACGAGATCATAGGTACAACATTTTATGAAGCAATTTATAAGAGAGAGAGAGAGAGAGAGAAAGAGAGATCATGTGTTTCTAGCATGGAGGTATAATAATATAACTCCAATGAATTCTAGCGCATTTATAGGAGATCGCTGACGTTGAGACAGCTAGCTTGGCCTCAAAACCCTCCTTTTGGTACCTGGTCCACAACAAACTGTACATTTTCATGACACCACGGGCCACACACTTCCGTGTACTGTATTTTTTTTTCTACAGCACAAAGGACTAGCCAAGGACAAAATATAGCCCTCTTGGTTACCAGTCCCTATAAATAACACTAAGAGAATATAGAAAGTGGGGTGAGCCAATCTATTTCGGGAGGTGTCTTGTTACTCCTCTCTGGGAAAAAAAGTCGTAGGAAGGTAGAAGAATAGAAGCAGAAAGAATGTGCAAGTGTTTACCAGTGAAGGGCATGGATGAGTAACGATATATTTGTTAACTCTTGCATTGAAAGATGGACACAATAGGGATGAGTGGGTAGAAAACCTTGTGCTGCGAGGCCGCGGGAGGAGGGAGGCATGAAGTTATAAGCATGTTCAGAAGAGCAGTGAGCACGAAAAAAACGATAGAAGATAGCAAGAGAAGCAACATTGCGGCGATTATTTAAAGATTGAAGACAGTCAGTCAGAGAGAGGGAGTTGATAAGACGAAAAGCTTTTGATTCTACCCTGTTGAGGAAAGCTGTATGAGTGGATCCCCCCAAACAATTGAGACATGCTCCATACAATACATGGAGCTGAATCTTGGTCATCCTCATTTAGGGGTTTTGGTGAAACTTTTGCTGTTGCCCTGGACATATCAAAAGCTTTTAATAGATTCTAGCACGAATCCTTAAATTCTATACTAGCTTTTCCGGTTTCCATCCTCCTATCTGCACCTTCATCTTAAGTTTCCTTTATATCCATTCTATTGCAGCTACTGCAAACTGTCATTGTTCTTCTCCTAAGTCTATTAACAGTGGTGTTCCTCAGGGTTCTGTCCTATCAATCACTCTTTCTATTATTGATTAATGATCTTCTTAGTCTAACTCAATGCTATATCCACCCCTTCGCTGATGATTCGACCCTGCATTTTTCAACGTCGTTCATTTGGCGTACAACTCAACAGGAACTAAGTGACTCACGGAGAGATGCAACATAGCGCCTAGCTTCTAACCTTCTGTAATGTCTGATTGGGGCAAAGCAAACCTAGCTTCTTTTGTTCAATGACTCAAAACCCAAATTTATTCATCTATCTACCGAAGTTAGGCGCTGTGTGGGATTTCTCCGTGAGTCACTTAATATCCAGTTGAGTTGTACGCCTAATGAACGACGTTGAAAAATGCAGGGTAGAATCATCAGCGAAGGAGTGGATAGGGCATTGAGTTAGACTTAGTAGATCAGTGATGAATAATAGAAGGAGTGATTGATAGGACAGAACCCTGAGGAATACCACTATTAATAGATATAGGAGAAGAACAATGACAGTCTACAGTAGCTGCTATAGAATGGTTAGAAAGGAAACTTAAGATGAAAGTGCAGATAGAAGGATAGAAACGGAATAAGGGTAGTTTGAAAATTTAGGATTTATGCAAGACTCTATCAAGACCTTTTGATATGTCAAGGGCAACAACAAAAGTTTCACCAAAACCTTTAAAGGAGGATGACCAATATTCAGTTAGGAAAGCTATAGAAGATCGCCACCAGATTGCCCTTTACGGAAACCATACTGACGATCAGATTGAAGATTGTGAGCAGATAGATGCTTAAGAATCTTCTTATTAAGTATAGATTCGAAAACTTTAGAAAGACAGGAAGTCAAAGCTATATAATGGTAGTTAAAAGGATTAGAGCGGTCACCCTTCTTAGGGACAGACTGAATGTGAGCAAATTTCCAGCAAGAAGGAAAGGTGGAAGTAGATAGACAAGAGCGGAAAAGTTTGACCAGGCAGGGTGCAAGCACAGAAGCACAGCTTTTGAAAACAATATGAAGGATTCCGTCAGGACCATATGAGCCTTCCAAGGATCTAGGTCAGAAAGGGCAAAGAAAACATCATTACGAAGGACTTTAATAACATAGTCAGACGATGGAGGAGAAGGAGGAATTCATCTATAAGAGTGGAATTTTTAGCAAAGGTTTGAGCACAAAGTTCAGATTTAGAAATAGATGAGACAGCTGTGGAGCCATCCGGGATAAGCAAAGGAGCGAAAGACGAAGAAGAAAAAAATTGTTAGAGATGTTTTTAGCTAGATGCCAGAAGTCACGAGATGAGTTTGAATCAGAAAACTTTGACATTTTCTATGAATGAAGGAGTTTTTGGTAATTTGAAGAAAATATTTGGCATGATTACGGGCAGAAATATAGAGGGCATGAGTTTCAGGTGATGGATGGTTTCTGTACCGTCTGTGACCCGCCTCTCTATCTTCTACAGCACGAGAACAAACAGAGTTAAACTAAAGTTGACGGACTTTAGGATTAGAAAAAGTGTGTGGAATGTATGCCTCCATGCTAGGGACAATGACCTCAGTTATATGATCTGCACAAAGAGATGGGTCTCTGACATGGAGGAAATAATCATTACATGGAAAATCTGAGTCTTAGGTCTTCCCACTTAGCTGAGTTGAAATGCCAGAAGCACCTCCGCTTAGGTGGATTCCAGGGCAGCACTGGAGCGATAGGACAGGTTACAGAAATAAGATTGTAATCAGAGGAACCCAACGGAGAGAATAGTTTCACAGAGTAAGCAGAAGGGTTAGTAGTTAGGATAAGGTCAAGTATGTTGGGCGTGTCTCCAAAGCGGTCAGGAATACGGGTAGGGTACTGCACTAGCTGATCTAGGTCTTGGAGGATAGAAAAATCGTAGGCTTGTTCACCAAATTGGTCAGTGATAGAAGATGATAGCCAAAGCTGGTGGTGAACATTGAAATCGCCAAGTAATATGTAATTAATTATAAGACTCACTGTCTTATCATAACGTAAATTTCAAAATGAGTGATTATATTGATGGGAAGTATGATAAATGTGCATGTTTATAGTCAAGTGGACTGTGTGGACTATGTTTTTTGGTTTGAATACCCTGTTTTCAACATTTTTCTCTTTACCTAGTTGAGATGGAATCAATGTAATATATTTTTATTCAGGGGTACTACATTCTTTTTCATGACTGATGTTTGCAAGATAGGGCCGGTAGGTGTCTGTCCCGGGCTGGTTTAGGGTACCCAATCCGCCCCTGGAAGCAGATAACACAAACTTGAATGGATTTTAAAGACAACCCCACATTATGATGCCATGATATGGTGGACCTGATATCTTGAACCATTCCCATTGTATGCCCGCCGTCACCATGGGGGAGGGATCAGGTTCTTCCTCTGTCCTTTATCCCTCCCAAAGTTTGAGACCTGTGCTAATGGAATGTGAGGCTGGCCACGTACCAGTCATGAACGGCCATGGGATACCATGGGCACGGTATATCCTCATTTCTAGATTGCTCTTGCTCCTAATGGGGGGACTGGTGGGGTCGATCTAATGATTCCCTCATTCACTTCCCGGTTCACTTTGGCCAATGATAATGATATGGCTAATTATGCAGGGGCCTTAGGGCCAGCCCCTATGCCAGATAATCCCCCGAATCCTCCAGGTTACCGAACCCGGCGGTGACTCCTGATCTGGATTATGATATGCCCATGCATCAGACTCCACTTACGTAGAGTTATTTCCATCTCTCTCTCTCTCTCTCTCTCTCTCTCTCTCTCTCTCTCTCTCTCTCTCTCTCTCTCTCTCTCTCTCTCTCTCTCTCTCTCTCTCTCTCTCTCTCTCTCTCTCTCTCTCTCTCTCTCTCTCTCTCTCTCTCTCTTTTTTTTTTCTCTCTCACTCTCTCTCTCTCGCTCTAACTTTTTCTTTCTCACATCTTACTACTGGTGATATTACAATCAGCAGCAACCAACATCAACAGCAACCAGAAAAACAAAGATTCAGTGAGGGAGCACGAGCAGCGATCTTCTCAGTGGTTCTTAACTGTGAATCTGTAGATTATTATTAGTGAAAATTCAAGTAGTGACATATTTCTAGTCTACCCACCGTGGGAGATACGTAGAAGCTGAGGCGAGAGTGCAAGTATAGTGGCAATACAGATGTCAACAGACTGACAACAAAGTGATCTTCATGGCGACTCACCGTCAAAATTGTCATCGTGGCAGTGCTTCTCGTCGCTCCCGTCTGGACGACAGTCAATGTGGCGGTCACACTCAGCGGACTCTGGCAAACAAATCCCTGACGGACACTGATAGGGCGAAGAGGGCGTGCACTTCTTAACTTCCTCGCCTGCTTTTCTACTAGTACCAACACCCATACCCGCACGCACGCCCGTGCATTCACGCTCATCCTCTCCGTTTTGACAGTTCCACACGCCGTCACAGATTTGCCACCTGGGTGGTGGAAGTAGGGAGAGAGAGAGAGGGAGAACCGCAGATTACACACTGGAGCACACATATTAAAAAGAAAACGTGCCACCTCCACCAAGCCCAATGTGATGAAATATATCCCATTAAAAGTAATAACAATGGAAGACCGCCACAATCCCTCCTGTTATTCCCTTCACTTAAAACAATAAAACAAACAAAAATACCATAATATTGAAATTTAACGCACACGCACACACACACACAACACACACACACACACACACACACACACACACACACACACACACACACACACACACACACACAAACACACATATACACATACACGCTGACCATATGGTATAGAGTGGTAAAATTCTGAGTATGTCATCTGACGCACGAAGGTTTTGAGCCCCACTTAAAGGTCAAAATCCTTGCATGGAACGCGGCCAGTCACCGTCTTCCTTAACCCTTTGAGATCCAGAACGTAATTTCCATAGTAATTTGGCTACCATTAGACAATTTTTAGTGAATATAAGCAATAATTTTATAGATATGACCTGTTTAGTATACTTGTCCACTAGTTAATTTGGTATATTCAGTCACTTTTCGTAATTTTATGGCTCGACAGCATACAATTTAATATAGTAAAGGAAAGATCTGGGTGTGAAGGGGTTAATACTAGAGGACTGTAACTCGCAAATGCCAGTGGTCGCTGGCATTTTTAACTCAAAGGTTGGTCTGCTGAGTTTTGCCACCGCGACTCGCATTTTCGTAAATCAATTTCGCGATAAATATTTATGCACCGCATCTGAATACCAAAAAATAAAGTTCTTCTGTTGTTCTAGTAATTGTATGGATGACATGCATAACGATTGAACGTTCTAAGATAGCAATTTAATGCAAATTACTCGCCTCGAGTATAAAAGCTTAATAATTTTTTTACATTTATATCGTAGCATATTTTATTGTGGGCAATGTTCACACTGTTGTCTAAGACAGTACTGCTGCGTCTGGCAAATGCTTGTCAAAATACAATAAGCAATGCTTTGAAAAACAAATATATATATAGAATGCCGAAATCGTTCTGTGATGAAAAGCAACCGAAGTCAGTGACGCCGAAACCTTTCAAACTACCACAACAATATCAGCAGGTGACGCCTTAGCAGGAAGAATATACTTGCTTCAGCATAATATAATGCCACTTTACACATGTGCTGTTTCTGACTGCACTTCCTTACGAAAGAAGGACTCAGCTAGTAAATGATTTTACTTGCTAAAGGTTTTAGGGCTGCGAGTAGGTTATGTATGTGGAGGCGGCATGCCGCGCATTGGGGCGGGGAGATTGACTCAAAACATTGCGACCACGCGTCGACTCATTGCACTTCCAGGCTTTCTATCTAATTGATACACAAAAATAACAGGAAAATATGACTGCCTAGGTAAAGTTAACTTCTAGACATTCGTTATTGACTATAGGCGTTTTCTGCGGGGGACCTTTGGTTGCAATCGGAAAATTTTCGGTTGCAAACGGTCACAACAACAACAACAAATGATTGCGGATCGGGCCAATCATCTTCCCTGGATGGTTGAACAGGGATCGAAATTTGAGCAACCGAAAAATTTTCGGTTGCAATTAGGATCCCTGCAGAAAACGCCTTATATAATAATATATCATAATATAAGCGAAAGTGTGTCTGTCTGTGTGTGTGTGTGTGTGTGTGTGTGTGTGTGTGGTATAGGTTCCGCCCCCCGTGGCGCAAACACCTCATATGGCACATTTTTGGAATCAGGTTGACCAGGGGAAGGTCATAAGCCCATTTATGAGATGATCCGATCACTTTTTTTTTTTTTTTTTTTTTTAGCAGCCTATTAGCGAGAATTGTGAAAAAAAATTGGGTTGCGAGAATTGAGGAAACCTTGATGTAGGGTGATGGGTAATGGGTGAGTGAATGGGTGGGGTGATGGGTAATGGGTGTGGGGTGATGGGTGAGTGAATGGGTGGGGGGTGATGGGTTGGGGGTGATGGGTGATGGGTGAGGGAATAGGTGGGGGGTAATGGGTAATGGTAAATATAAGCGAAAGTGTGTCTGTCTGTCTGTCTGTCTGTGTGTGTCTGTGTGTGTGTGTGTGTGTGTGTCTGGTATAGGTTCCGCCCCCCGTGGCGCAATCACCTCATATGGCACATTTTTGGAACCGGGTTGACCAGGGGAAGGTTTTAAGCCCAATTATGAGATGATCCGATCCCTTTTTTTTCTTCTTTTTTTTAGCAGCCTATTAGCGATAATTGTGAAAAAAAAAGTGGGTTGCGAGAATTGAGGAAACCTTGATGTAGGGTGATGGGTAATGGGGTGAGTGAATGGGTGGGGTGATGGGTAATGGGTGTGGGGTGATGGGTGAGTGAATGGGTGGGGGGTGATGGGTTGGGGGTGATGGGTGATGGGTGAGGGAATAGGTGGGGGGTGATGGGTAATGGTAAATATAAGCGAAAGTGTGTCTGTCTGTCTGTCTGTCTGTGTGTGTGTGTGTGTGTGGTGTGTGTGTGTGTGGTATAGGTTCCGCCCCCCGTGGCGCAATCACCTCATATGGCACATTTTTGGAACCGGGTTGACCAGGGGAAGGTTTTAAGCCCAAGTATGAGATGATCCGATCACTTTTTTTTTTTTTTTTTGTAGCAGCCTATTAGCGATAATTGTGAAAAAAAAGTGGGTTGCGAGAATTGAGGAAACCTTGATGTAGGGTGATGGGTAATGGGTGAGTGAAAGGGTGGGGTGATGGGTAATGGGTGTGGGGTGATGGGTGAGTGAATGGGTGGGGGGTGATGGGTTGGGGGTGATGGGTGATGGGTGAGGGAATAGGTGGGGGGTGATGGGTAATGGGTGAGTGAATGGGTGTGTGGTGATGGGTAATGGGTGAGTGAATGGGTGGGGGGTGATGGGTAATGGGTGAGTGAATGGGTGGGGGGTGATGGGTAATGGGTGAGTGAATGGGTGGGGGGAATACATACATTTCTACATCCATGATTTCAGGAAAGTTAGAAGGGGCTATCTGGGGAGTCCGTGTTTGGTGGGCCGAAGGCCAAACCAATAGCCCTCCGCAGGAGCTAGCCAAAAAGTCCGCCCGGAGGGCGGCTTTGCGGCTAGTAATATCATAAAGTAACATTTCCATCGCCTCCTCATTATAACTTTTTGGTTATATACATGTTTTACAGAATCAGGCTTTTATACAATATACATATCAAAGAGAATCGTTCCTAGTATTATACTTTTGTGTTGTAAGTGCAGTGGAATAAGCCCATCATTTTTGTTCCAGTAGACCAATTTTTCATCTACCTGTGAGTTAAAACTGCCAGCGACCACTGGCATTTACGAGTTACAGTTCTCTGGTATTAAGGAAGGCGATAGGGGATGTAAGTATGTAAGGTCCTAGCTTTACTCAAAAGATCAGTCACGATGAACTCTAAATTCACACTGGGAGAGTAACAGCTGACGGTCGCGTGTCCAGGACGTGAAAAAGGCCGCGACTAAATTGCAGTCACATACAGACACACACACACACACTCACAACACACCAGTGTTGTAGTCAAGACCAGACCCTCCGAGACCAAGACCAAGACCAAGACCAAGACCAGACCCTTCGAGACCAAGACCAAGACCAAGACCAGACCTTCCGAGACCAAGACAAGCCCTCCGAGACCAAGACCAGGACCCTCCGAGACCAAGACCAAGACCAAGACCAGACCCTCCGAAACAGACCAAGACCAAGAACAGGCATATGAAAATATTTTTCATAAATATGACAATTATCTGAATGTTTTTTGTCCGTACTGCGTAAATACTAAATTGTATTGTCCTGTCCTGTTTGTAAGGAATGGGTTTTAATTTTTTTTCTCATAATGTACCTTTGAATATAACGGACCTAATTAAATTTTCCATATAGTCTCAGGTATCACATGCAAAAATAATAAAAAATGCCAAATTAAAAATGACGTCGTGCCAGCCTTGTCCGTGATGCTTTGCTTGCATAAAGTTCAAACTGCTGTGTGCTTCTGGTTCCCGTGTTTCTTATAAAAAAAACTATTTGTGGTCCTTGAACGCAAATATGATAATTGCTGAAGATGCCGACATAATTATATATATATATATATATATATATATATATATATATATATATATATATATATATATATATATATATATATATATATATATATATACTCATTCCGGTGTGCGAACGGAAACTAAGCGAGACTAGTCCAGTAGCCTACACTATCACTGTCCGACGTCCTATGTCACTGCCAGACAGAGTTGCCAGGTCCTGCCAATTGTTGTATTTCTTGCCAGAAATTACTCAACAAATTTTGGAATTTGCCAGAAATATTCGCCAATTGAATTTCATTTTCTTATGGTATAAAATTGAAAATGCCAAAAAAGTAAAGTGAATGCCAAAAGTATATTTTGTGGTTTGTGCACCTGACAACCCTGCTGCCAGATGTGCTCGATGGTACGACTAACGAGCTCTGGTAGAAGTGGGGTAAGGGTAACGTATAAGGGAGGAAATATATTTACAAAATTTAATATATGTGAACATCTAGGTCAAATATTTCTGCTTTAATTGCTTCGTTGGCATGAAGAAACAAACATAGGAAAATAGCAATTTCTGTGGTTACGTTTTCCAAGCGAGCTAGCTAAACCTGTGGTGTACGTGTACGAAGGGTGCGGGGATTGCATAGGCTTACACATATATGAAGTACACGGAGGTGAACAGAGCTGCAAACATGCGTGCGTGCAAACGGAGATTATCACTGCGAGAATGGCCACGTCATGCATGTTCTCTCGACTCGCACGCACTCTATCAGCGCTCACAGAGTTCAGCTAATGCATCATCACCGTAGAGCTAGTCAGGCAGTATCTATAGACAGTACAACGCTGTGTGGCACGCCTTGACTCGAAACAGCCATGATTTTTCTCCGTGTATGATAATAAATTTCAACCTTCCCCACGTCGCGATGCACTTTTTAATCCTGGTCTCGACCTGGTTTCGAGCCAAACTCCGAGACCAGAAGCTTCGAGACCAAGATCAAGACCAAGACCAAGACTACATCAAACTGGTCTCGAGACCGGTCTCGAGACGAAGACCAGTCTCGAGACCTACAACACTGCAACACACACACACACCGCCTGAACGGCTTGGTGAGTTAAAGTAATCGTCCAGACCCAAATTTTGTTTGCCGAATTATGTTGAATGTACATTCAAAACACCTAATCCACCAAAAATAATTGATTTCCAGGCCTTATTTCCGTAAAAACATGACTTTTGTAAAAAGCGCGCGAAAAAAAAAATCTTCCCTCCAACAGGGCTACGACTGTTGTTAATGACGTCAGAACAGGGACGCCCGCAGACACTCTGTCTGACACCTGTCGGTAAATGTTCTGATGAGCGATTGTACTTCGGTGTCAGACAGTGAATCTGTCGCTGTGACAGATCTAGAGTACGATGCTCAATCTGACACCGAAAGAAATGACGCTGGTCGCGTATACTATGAGGAAAACGAACCTCAGATTGTCATGGGATCCTATATGTTTGAGCCCGAGTACGAGGTGGATGAACAGGTGTTAGCAGAGCCTGAGGTTCAGCAGGAGGACCTGGCACTTCTCCAAAACATGGATTGGTAAATAAGGTTAAACCATGTGTGTGTGGGAATCACAATGAAGGTACTTTCGAGAAAATCCTATGGTTAGTTTTGGAGCTACAGTCAAACGTAATTACTCGGAAACCACATACTAGCATTAACTACAGCAAAGAGTTGGAAAATATGCGGGAGGGAAGGCAGAAAGTGTGACAGCCACACCACCACAGGGTCTCTCACCACAGGGCACGCCCACGCCCACTCCACAACTGGTTTACTTGGTTTACTTGGTCTTGTTAAGAGGCAAAGCCTCACAGTCGTGGTGGTCCATCGCTACCCTCACTACACACCGTTTCTCAACACAACTGCTCGCCCCAACACACTATAGGCGTGAATCACCACACGCCACTCCGCCACTCCACTCCTACACACGCCACTCCTTTCCGTGTGCAAACTTTTCTCGAAAGGCACAGCTGTCTTGCTGCACCCATAAAGGATGCATGCATGTGGCATATAGCAAAACAAATCTATCAGAAACACCCAAATATCTTCAAGTACTATATTTATCTCTGTGTTTACGGGCCTCTCTGATCAAGCGCGGGAAGATGAGCCTCCCTGATGCTGCGTCACCGAGCCTGAGCCTGAGCGTCTGCAAACCTTGAGAGCGTTTTGAAAACTCGGGGAATTTGCAGATTTTGATTGCGGATTATTTAAAAACGGCTGACTGGATATAAAAAGTGACGACGTATTGTTGATATACTCGTTAATGGCTATGATTTGATTGCATTAAATCAGGAATGATGAAATGGTCTGGACGATTACTTTAAAGCGTCCCGCGCCATTCTGTGGTCTGGCGTTGACTCCCCGGCCGCATATTCCCGTTTTCTGGAAGAGTATGTGGTATAGGGATATCAACAGCCAATCACGATTGTCACAACTCGTGACGTCACATAAAGGGGTGGAGCTAACATGATCGCCGTGAACTTCCCTTACAGATACACCCTTCAAATACCTCCCTTCACCCATTCAATACCTCCCCTTTCACCCCTCATAACCTCATGCTTTGTTTCATCCCTTCAATATCTTCCCTCTCACCCCCTTAAACTTTCCCCTTCATACCTCCCTTCACCCCTTCAGGTCTTGAAGGGGTGAAACAAAGCATGAGGTTATGAGGGGTGAAATAAAGTTTAAGGGGGTGAGAGGGGACGTATTAAAGGGGTGAAACAAAGCATGAGGGGTGAGAGGGGAGGTCTTGAAGGGGTGAAACAAAGCATGAGGCTATGAGGGGTGAAAGAAAGTTTAAGGGGTTGAGAGGGGACGTATTAAAGGGGTGAAACAAAGCATGAGGGGTGAGAGGGGAGGTCTTGAAGGGGTGAAACAAAGCATGAGGTTATGAGGGGTGAAAGAAAGTTTAAGGGGTTGAGAGGGGAGGTATTAAAGGGGTTAAACAAAGCATGAGGTTATGAGGGGTGAAAGGGTAGGTATTGAAGGGGTGAAGGGAGGTATTTGAAGGGTGGTAAGGGAAGTTCACGGCGATCACGGTAATCACGTTAGCTCCACCCCTTTATGTGACGTCACGAGTTGTGACAACCGTGATTGGCTGTTGATATCCCTATACCACATACTCTTCCAGAAAACCAGAAAACGGGAATATGCTCACCGGCCCCGCTCGTTCCCGGGGATTATCGCACTGAGAAACTCGGGCGGTTACTATCCCCCTTGAACAAGGGGATGGGTATGTGTGGTGTTTAAGGTCCCAGCATTACCCTAAGATCGGTAATAATAAGCTCCAAGCTCGCACCGAGAGGGTGAGACTGGCGATCGCGAGTCAGCTAGCCTGGACAAGACCATGGGTGAATGACACACACACACACACACACACACACACACACACACACACACGACCGCGCGATGGTCAGGTTGATAACGTTCTGGTCTCTCACTCTGTGGGTAGGCGGTTCGAATCCTCGCGCTCCCGGGGATTTTTCACTTGACAAATTCGGGCGGTTACTGTCCCCTTTGAGCAAAGGGATGGGGGTGTGTGGTGTGTGAGGTCCCAGCATTGCCCAAAGATCGGTAATAATGAGCTCCAAGCTCGCACTGAGAGGGTGAAACTGGCGATCGCGAGCCAGCTCGCGTGGACAAAGACCATGGGTGAATGACACACACACACACACACAGGGTAGCTGCAGGGAAGTATATATAGTAGTACTTGTCCGGTCCTTCCATGGTGAACATAAAGTTACAGGAACACTGCATAGAGCCCATCGGTCCCCACAAACATATCCCGAAATGTCAATATGTCATCCTCATTTACATATTAATCCACTATATTCGTGGTTGATAACTTTATCCTACTCATTCACTACTATAATTGTGATCCAATGCCTGCCTTTTGCTTTCTTATTTTATAATTCCTCGAACTTGTAGCAATGAAGGCCAAAGACAAGAGCTGGCACACAAATATAGATGTAGCTACTTGTATGAAATAACAGGCTCAACAGCCATCAAATAACAACTGGTGCAATAGGAAACCTTAAGGCGAAGGCTTAAGGCGAAGGCAGGACATATTCTTAGCAGGACATATTCTTATTAGAGGTGCATATCAATGGAGCACATCGACTCGTAAAGCAGCTGGACTGTAGGGAAACTTTCAGTAACATTATGTTTTCCTTCAGTATACGGTGGAATAAATAGATTAAACATGCGGCACATTTCTGGAGAGCCTGAGGCAAAAGCCAAAGGAAGCTGTCATGATACTACGATTAACAAGAATACTATACAGTATCAATGAAATGTATGTTCACCTTTCCCTAACATGCACGTACTACACTATTATCACTCATATCGACACTCACCTACATCAACTACATCAACAAATTTTATTTTATACATTTGAACTCCACTTCACATGGGCAGGCTTAACCTCTCATTCCACCTTTAGTTCTCTCCACATGCCTTTAACCCTTTCACGCCCAGATATTTCCGTTGCTATAAATAATTGTCTGTTGTTAGCCACAAAATTGCGAAATCTAACTTGATATACCAAATTAGTTAGTCGACAAGGATATGAAACAGGTTATAAGTATAAAATATTGCCTATATTCACTAAAAACCGTCTAATGATAGCCAAATTACAATGGAAATTACGTTCTGGGCCTCAAGGGTTAGTCTCCTCACCTGGCCACACACACGTCACAGGCGAAGTGGGCTGGTGGACAGAGGTCACAGTAGAGCTCGTCGGTGCAGGAGGGGATGGAGACTGATCCGTCACACACTTGGCCGCGCGGCACACACACACCAGAGTGGGGACAGATGAACTCCCCGGCCCTGCAGTATGCACAGCCCATCTGCCAAAGACAAGGTCACTGATCTATTTCAACAGCAAAGCAGAAGTGTCATTTTTTTCTTGTATACATCATAGGGGACTGACCAAGGGAAAAAACAAAGGCAAATCCACTTAGTGCCAATCACTACATAACAGAAAGTAAAACACTTCGAAAAGGGGGTGGTCAATTTAGTTTGGGAGGTATATTTATATTTTTATATTGAAAGTATTTAAGTTATAGGCAGGTGATGCGATTTATTTAGCACATTATATGATACATAGTATTTGGGACGACAGGGACGACAGGGTATTGTTTTGATAATCTAAACGAACTTACTGAATATCTAGTCAGAGAAGAGAGAGTCCCATTCCCCTTCCCCTGCTCGCAGGTCTGTCGTGGTTACTGTTATTCGTGGGACCATAGATAACAGTAGAACTACTGTTATCTATGGTGGGACATATCGATCTAGTCATGACTCCCGCAAATTTCTCTATCTAACACACGAGTAACGGTGGTAAAAAAAATGTATGTGGCACACACACACACACACACACACACACACACACACACACACACACACACACACACACACACACACACACACACACACACACACACACCTGAACAGCTCGGTGGGTTAGAGCGACAGGCACCATTCTGGCATTCGATCCCCGGCTTCCGCTCATCCCCGGGGATTATTTCACGGATAAATTCGGGCGGTT
>JACEEZ010002997.1:67500-100000 GCA_016584305.1 Chionoecetes opilio
CCGCCGGTTCTACGGGTTCGGTTTCGTCTGCATCGTTGTCTGAGAAAGGAAGTGGATGAGTAAGCTGACTAATCCATTCCACTTTTTCAATATATACAGGGAAAAAACACATCTTTAGTATCTCTCTCTCTCTCTCTCTCTCTCTCTCTCTCTCTCTCTCTCTCTCTCTCTCTCTCTCTCTCTCTCTCTCTCTCTCTCTCTCGTACACAAGTGACTGTACACATGGTGGGTACAACATCCTACCAATAATGTAACGCTAGTTCGGTTCTTGACCATCGCATAGAGCAGAATCAGGTGGTCCCGTGGCAGAAGACCAATCGCCAATCTCAGACAGACCTGCTATGTATTTTGCTTCAAACACCATTCTCTGAACCCCCTTATCAATACCCTGATTCCCTAATGCAGGGTGGGGAACCATTTTACTACCAAGGGCTATTTGGATATTCATGACATCATTCGCGGGCCATACAAAACTATCAACTTAAAAATCAGCCTGCTTTTTTTGGCCGACGAGAACCATACGTGAATTATACGTCTCTGTCCCGTCATCTATGTGTCCTATCCGTCCCGTAATGGACGTGCTTGTCCCTTAAAATTTACGTTATAAGTATTATGCATGCACCATGAAAAAAAGGCTTCTAGATTTATTGGATTTCGAGTCTCGTCTGTGCTTGCCTTGACAGGACCTGACCAATTGGTTTTGCCGGCCTTATACGTCCCGCAGGCCGGACGTTCCCCACCCCTGCCCTAATGTTCTGATTTTTTTGCTATTATAATTTTCGTCAGGGTAAATTGTGATTGCAAATTTCAGAGCTGATTGCCTGCGTCCGATTAATATCTATAATAATATAAGTGAAAGTGTGTCTGTCTGTCTGTCTGTGTGTGCGTGTGTGTGTGTGTGTGTGTGTGTGTGTGTGTGTGTGTGGTATAGTTCCGCCCCCCGTGGCGCAAACACCTCATATGGCACATTTTTGGAATCAGGTTGACCAGGGGAAGGTCATAAGCCCACTTATGAGATGATCCGATCACCTTTTTTTTTTTTTTTTTTTAGCAGCCTATTAGCGAGAATTGTGAAAACAAAAGTAGGTTGCGAGAATTGAGGAAGCCTTGATGTAGGGTGATGGGTAATGGGTGAGTGAATGGGTGGGGTGATGGGTAATGGGTGTGGGGTTATGGGTGAGTGAATGGATGGGGGGTGATGGGTTGGGGGTGATGGGTGATGGGTGAGGGAATAGGTGTGTGGTGATGGGTAATGGGTGAGTGAATGGGTGTGTGGTGATGGGTAATGGGTGAGTGAATGGGTGGGGGGTGATGGGTAATGGGTGAGTGAATGGGTGAGGGGTGATATGTAATGGGTGAGTGAATGGGTGGGGGGTGATGGGTAATGGGTGAGTGAATGGGTGGGGGGAATATATACATTTCTACATCCATGATTTCAGGAAAGTTAGAAGGGGCTATCTGGAGAGTCCATGTTTGGTGGGCCGAAGGCCCACCAAACACAGGTGGTGGGCCGAAGGCCCACCAATAGCCCTCCGCAGGAGCTAGCCAAACAGTCCGCCCGGAGGGCGGCTTTGCGGCTAGTATATATATATATATATATATTACGTAAATATCCCATCCCACCCGAAAAAAAAATGTAAGTGTTGTTGGGAAAAAGAAGTTTCAATACTATTAAATTCAACTAGTTCTTAATTGTCCACCAATTGAAGTTATAAACCACCCGTTATCTTACCTTAAAGGGTTTTTAATGGTGGCTCCTGCACTGATCAACGAAACATTTCCAGGTATATTTTGGTACCCAAATAAAAGCAGGGTGGTTTAGGGACCATTCAATCTCCCAAACTCATCTCAACTACAGAAATATTAGGTTTTACTCAGCTTAGGTATGAGGTGGATGCGAAGAAACGTGTCGTTCCGTATGGTGATGGTATCGTGCAAGATCTTCCCTCTGGACTGGCTACATGAACCATGTATTTTTATCCTACATGGAACATTATTTCAATTATATCTATAATAATATAAGCGAAAGTGTGTGTGTGTGTGTGTCTGTGTGTGTGTGTGTGTGTGTGTGTGTGTGTGTGTGTGTGTGTGTGTGTGTGTGTGTGGTATAGGTTCCGCCCCCCGTGGCGGAATCCCATCATATACCACATTTTTGGAACCAGGTTGACCAGGGGAAGGTTTTAAACCCACTTATGAGATGATCCGATCACTTTTTTTTTTTTTTTTTTTAGCAGCCTATTAGCGATAATTGTGAAAAAAAAGTGGGTTGCGAGAATTGAGGAAACCTTGATGTAGGGTGATGGGTAATGGGTGAGTGAATGGGTGGGGTGATGGGTAATGGGTGTGGGGTGATGGGTGAGTGAATGGGTGGAGGGTGATGGGTGATGGGTGAGGGAATAGATGGGGGCTGAAGGGTAATGGGTGAGTGAATGGGTGTGTGGTGATGGGTAATGGGTGAGTGAATGGGTGGGAGGTGATGGGTAATGGGTGAGTGAATGGGTGGGGGCTGATGGGTAATGGGTGAGTGAATGGGTTGGGGGTGATGTGAATGGGTTGGCGTTAATACATACATTTCTACATCCATGATTTCAGGAAAGTTAGAAGGGGCCATCTGGAGAGTCTGTGTTTGGTGGGCCGAAGGCCCACCAAACACAGGTGGTGGGCTGAAGGCCCACCAATAGCCCTCCGCAGGAGCTAGCCAAAAAGTCCGCCCGGAGGGCGGCTTTGCGGCTATTACACAATATAATTCACTCGTGGACCTTCCAGGACCATTTAAGCCGGAATTTAAGGGAAATGAAGCAACACCTTGCCGTACGTGTACTCTCTGCCGTGACTATGATGAGAAGAAGGGTCGGGTGAGCTGCAGACTGACACGTAGCTTTCATAAGAAAAACGAAGCGGCTTGCGTGTTCTAAAATTTCACTTCCTGCTTCTTAATTAATTAAATCCAGCCTTCTAATATCCCCCAATTTCAGAAGAATTTAAATTGCTTGAACACCCCGTGCAATAACCCTTGTGCTTAATTGTTCAACAATTAAGGCACCCGGAATTGACTAGCATACTTCTGTCCCAACCGAACGGCGGTAAATTCAACAACGGGAAGTGATTTATAACACAAATTCCCGACATCCTGGGGGACCAAGGAAAAAGAAGAGAAAAGATAAAAATTAAAGATCTGCCCCTTAAATCAACTCCCCCAATTTTGCTTGAAATTACCCGGGCAGCTCTCCTTTGTGGTCTAGTCCACTCTTGGGGTCAGCCCCATGATTGTTATCAGCTGAACTTCCGAGGGTCGCATTAGACTCCTCCGAGGTTCAACTTGAAGTTGTCATCAGAGGATATAACTTATTGATTGTTCTGATCATAGTAACTTGTTTGGATTTTAGTCTGTATGTCCTAACTGTTCTAGATTTATCAGGGTAGCATTCTAATACAATACCTAGCGGCCAACTTTCTCTAGGTTTGTCTGAATGAATTAACACCACGTCCCTCTCCTTGATCTTCATACAAATTTTTGCTGTAGGCTTTTATGTTACATGTCTATCCATTAGAGAGGTGAGATATTGAGTTATCCAGGTATTTTGCCAGTGGTTAATTAACTTTGATAATTTAAGACATTTTGTATTTAGCTTATCTGCATCTACGTAGGATGGATCAAATTCATATGGTGTGGAAGTTACGGTAAACAAAGAATTTACCTTGTAACCACAAACAAGATGAGAAGGGGTTAGTGCTTCAGGTTCATCCAGGCTGTTCAGGACGTAAGTCAAGGGTCGATTGTTAATCCGGCATTCTACCTCATTACTATAGTATGTAAGTCATCATTATTTACCGGTTTTCGGAATTAGACTTTCCTTAGACACCTTTTAACCACGCCTACTAATCTTTCATAAAAGCCTCCAAACCATGGAGCCCTAGGTGGTATGAATCTCCATTCACATCCTCTGTGGGTGAATTCATCCTGAACTTCATCACTATCTAAGATTTGCTACAAGAGCTCGGATCCTAACTTAAAATTGGTGGCGTTGTCACTGATCATTAATTTAGGACAGGATCGTCTAGCTACAAATCTCCTGAACGGATTTATAAAAGTTTCTGCTGTTAGATATGTAGCTAATTCTAGATGTATAGCTTTAGTGACAGCGCAGGTGAAAAGTACAATGCACACTTTATATTCCTGTTTGGTGTTTGGGCCCATAACTCCTATGTAGCCTGTATAATCTAACCCTATTACTTCAAAGGGCCTAGCCTCTTCTATTCGTTCCTTAGGTAAAGGGGGTAGTGGAGGATACTTATAGGGTTGGTTCTCCAACCTCTTACAAACTCGGCATGATTTGATGGTAGGCTTGACTGTTTGTCGGCCTTTAGGGATCCACAAGTTTTTTCGGATTTTACTGAAGGTATCATTGACCCCTCTATGTAAAGTCTCTTGATGAGCATGAAGAATTAATAGTTGAGTTGAGTGTTGCTGCCTAAGCAGCAATAGGGGAAATTTAGTATGATACGGAATATTTGCTCAATCTAGTCTACCCCTACATCTGATCAGGTGGTCATGCTCAAAAAGGTTCTGATTCTTAGCCAAATCTGGTACTCTAGTCACCAGTGGTTTTTCAAAATATTGGTAAACTTCTGGGAAACTACTCCTCTGCAGGTAATTTAACCAATTGTGTTGGGGTTTCATTAGTTTTAGAGTTATATTACCTTTAATATTCTGTAAAAATTCAAAGACTAAGCTAGTGATTTTAATTAACTTCCTGCAATTACTACATCTTTGTGGATCAAATAAAGGCTGACAATCATTATCATGAATCATGAATATCAGTCAATTCATAAGGTTCCACATAAGTAAAAAAAAATATGTTCTGGCCCCTCAATGTAAATCTTTATTATTTAACCATTCAGGGCCATGAATCCAGGAATCTTTCGTTACAAATTTGTCATAAGTTAAACCTTTAGATAGTAAATCTGCCGGTTGTCTTTAGTTGACAGATGGTGGTAATGACAGTTAGGGTCAGTATTTATCATATCCTGTACTCGATTCTTAACATACATGATGTTACTTTTATGGTTTACTACTCACTGAAGGGCAACCTCACTGTCTGTCCAAATGTAAGTGTTGCAAACTTGATATGACTTAAGGTCTCCCTGATGTGTCTACTATAGCGAACCGCTACATACATGGCTGTTAGTTCTAGGTGAGGTAGTGTTTTGCTTTTCAAGGGAGCTACTCTCGCCTTAGATGATCAAGATTGTGGGGGTGTCATCGTAATTCGTGAGGTAAGCCACTACCCCATAAGCCTTGGGTGAAGCGTTACTAAACGTGTAGGTCATAATGGGAGCCCTCTCTTGCCACCATTCTGGGAAATTTAATATCTGCTAGGTTGTTACATTCTTTTGAGAGCTTTTCCCAGCTATCCAACAAATCGGTAGGTAAAGAGTCATCCCAGCCTATTTTTCTGGTCCAGGTCTGCTATATCAGCATTTTTAAAGGAATGGTCAAAGGAGAGATTAATCCTAGGGGATCAAAATTTTTACTGATGCTACTTAATACGGATCTTTTGTTGTCAACCGTTTCCGACTCTACATCCTTAATATTGATAACGTCATCTCGGGGATCCGAGATGCCATCTTAAGCTCAATATTATACTACTAGCTGTCAAATCAGACTCTATTTTACTCGAATTTGATGTCCACTCTTGCATGGGCATGCTCGCCTTCTGCATGATTTGATTAGCAGCTAGATAAAATTCCTTCAATTTCTCCTTATCATTAATAGTTCCTTGGATGTTATCCATATACAATGATTCTTTTATTTGCTTGTCTACTTCTATATTTACCCTCTGATTGTCAGGATGATGATTAAGGGTCATTTGTAACAAGAAGGGTGAACTAGTGGCCCCAAATAAGACTGATTTAAGGGGAGAGTCCGCCGTGAAAATATGCAAATAATTTTTTTAAATACGAATTTGAGTTATATGGTCTATGGCAACATCCTATCCCTTGGCTTTTGAATGGTGGAGTTTTTTTCAGTCAGACATAAATTTAAATGCCTATAGCGAGGGGCATTTAAACTTTCAAAACTTATAAAAAATAAATATATTTCTTAATTTTTTTGATAATTTTCCCATATATACTAAGCCTTTAAAAAAACCCCAGCAATCTTCAGGGTAAAGTTTGTTACCCAGGTAACAATTCTGGAACACAATTTTGGATATGAAAAGTGCAACCTGTTCACAATTTTTTTTGGAACAAATGTGTACATCCAAAAAGGACTAGAAAAGAGAGAAAAGAGAAGAATTACACCGAAGAAGACAATAAACAAGAAGAGGAAGACAGACAAAGGAATTCCAACCGAAAGCTATGCACCTGGTGAATTTTGATCGAACCTTGCAACAATGAGGGGCGTGGCGCGCCCTGACACCCTCGCCTTTGAGCGATTAATTGATACCTTTATAAGGGGGGGCAAGGTGCCAGATCCTTTTATGCATGCATTGATATGTGATTACTGATCCCATAAAATTCATAGGAAAGTAGCGTTGACAGTATAGTACCTTCACTGGAGCGCAGAAACTTTAGCAAAACTTCAAACGCGTTTTTCTCAAAACTAGTATAAAATGAACATAAAATTATTCTCTGCTTTTATTTTTTGCACGATTTTCACGAAACTTTAGGACACCCAATATCAAATATCGTAGAAAAATCTGTTATGTTTTTTGTTTTGTTTAAAGGCTTAGTTTTGATATATGGGAAAATTTTCCTAAACAAATAAAATATCAAACTTTTGTTTTACAATATTTTGAAGTTTTTTCGAAAACAATTTTCAAAAAAACAACAGGACAAATTGTTAGAATAACAATGAATTATCAGATGCGCAAGTCACAAGGAAATCGGTCAAAAAATGGCTGAGAAGAAGCAATTAAAAATTTCATCAAAAACCGAAAAAAATATTTTCCTTAAATTTTTCAAATTTTGCCTTTCATCTGGTCAGCTTGAAATTTTTATGTGATAACAAGGGTACTAATATACACAACATATAAATTATTCATGACCGTAGATGCAATTTTTAATTCACGGCGCACTCTCCCCTTATACATATGTAAGCTACTAAGAGACTATTTTCATCATATAATAGGAATTACTTCTCTATAAAAATCTGGTGAAATCCTTCACTTGGAGTCCTATTCTCAAGAAGGCTTTACTGATGTTAGCTGTAAATGCATACTAAAGTCTTGTTCGTCCTAAATTTTAGCAGAACATCTACAGTCCAAGAGCATTAGGTGAAATTTAACCAAAAGCTATAAACAAATCCTAACAAGCTCATTTTTTTCAAGAATCACTCAAAATTGAGTTCTAAATAACATAATAAAAGTCCCGTAGAATTCAATAACAGCAAAACATTGAAATTCAAGATTGTGGCCATAATGATTATTCCATATCGACAACATAGGAAAATCGGTAACTCTGCATCAAGTAATAAAACAGTGGTGTGTAATACCTGTATATATTGATATTTTGGCATGTTAAAATTATCTATATACACTAAAATCCCCTACAGACATTTTTAAGTGGGCAAATGAGTGACAGAACATTATTTTGGTGTAAAAAAAATGTAAAATGTGAGAACATTTTTTTCAGTAAATTAAAGTAAGTAAAGTAAAACAACTGATACATTGTTCATGTGAGAAATTAAATGCTTTCAATTAATTTCATCATTACATGATTGCTGTGGCTCATTCAGTGGACTTGTATGAATATAGCTGTCAAGTGTTTAATGTTTGTGCATTTCCTGATAGGTCATTTGCATAGGTCATAACGCTTAGTTAGTTTTCAAGTATCCCAGGTAGCTACATCTGAATCAAATTGGATGTTGGAGCATGTAAGTCCATAACACTGATAGCACATAATTGAGCAGTTTAAACCCCCTTTTCGGCAGCTATAGGCCCTACCACATCCAGTTTCGCAGCCACAGGAGATCATACGCAGCACTTTTGATGGGGCAATTGGCTTCTCTTTCTCTATAGCTGACAATATATCAGTTGCTGTCACTTTCCAACCCCATTCCAAGGGAGACATTTCAATGCCTATCCACTGTTGCACAGTGTGCTGGATGCGGTATGAATGAAATTTGGCTGCAGCACTTGTAGGAGGCAGTGATACTATTTCAAACACAGAAGACAAATATGCTTTACTGACTGATCGAGTGTACATGACGTGGCGCTGTTCATCCAGTGACCTTGCTCTCCCTGATCCATATAACCGCAGGATAAAAGCTTCCCCACTTCTTGATATTTCTTCATGAGTACTGTTTGGTGACTTAAAGGTTTCCAATACACTCCATTCTTCACTGGAGCTGATAACATCTACACCTTTTCACTCTCAAATTAAAACAACTGAGCTTCAAATTAAAACAACTGAACTTCAAATTAAAACAACTGAACTTCAAATTAAAACAAGTGAATCTCAAATTAAAACAACTGAAGTTTAAATTAAAACAACTGAAGTTTAAATTTAAACAACTGAAGTTTATAGGA
The DNA here is from genome assembly GCA_016584305.1 of Chionoecetes opilio. Classification (NCBI taxonomy): domain Eukaryota; kingdom Metazoa; phylum Arthropoda; class Malacostraca; order Decapoda; family Majidae; genus Chionoecetes; species Chionoecetes opilio. The sequence continues at coordinate 76,032 of JACEEZ010002997.1, forward strand.
AAACAACTAAAGTTTAAATTAAATCAACAGAACTTCAAATGAAAATAACTGAACTTAAAATGAAAAAAATTGAATTTCAAATTTAAAGAAAAAATTAATCTACTAGATTTTGAAATGTATTTGTTTTTATTTTGAAGTTCTGTTGTTCTAATTTGAGAGTGAAAAGGTGTTTTATGAAAACCACCAGAAAAGTAACATATTTCTTCCTGTAAACTTTTTCTTATCTCTACCAGAGTGCTGCCAACAAAGGGAAGAGGGAAAAAATTATTTATAAAAAGATACACCATTCTTTTAACCCCTTCACGCACGAAAAGTTTAATAAGATTCTCCGTCCATTGCGACATCCGTCTTATGCTCCCTAAGGGGCCCCGCGAAATGGCCTGACTGTGCGGCGAATTATTTTTTTATGTTATCAATTTCACCATCGTGTATTCTTTTTTCCTGGCATTATTATATATCATTGGTTTTGCAAGAGATTATTCTGCCCTGTGAAAGAAAAAAATAACAAGAAATGCAAATAAATAGCGGAATTTACCGAATCCGAAAAAAAATTGAGTAAAGAGAAATAAGATATACTTACGTTCACCACTTCGTAGCTCGAAACTTCCTAAGTCAACCTTGTATGGTGTATATGCCAATAAAGCGGATTTTGATAAGGATTCCAACGCTACCATAAACATTTTCATATGGCCAGTATGGCCAGCTCGGGACACGTTTTAAAGGGACGACAATCCGCGCTCACAGGCTGCCTGCTGAGTGGAAACTGAGACACAAACCCTTATCATTTCACATCCACTCACACGAGAGAGTTGACAAATAGTTTATTTTATAGGTCTAGCTTGGATCTTTGACGCAAGAAAATTTGACGCGATTCTGATAAATACTTTATTTTTGGCGAATTTTTAACGGTTTTTTGACACAATTCGAGTCAAAGCTCAGATTGTAGACGGGCCCGTTTTGACGCGATCGCGTCACCGTGCGTGAAAGGGTTAAATATTTTAACACAGCATACTACATAGATAAAGCAACATAGGATGAAGTAACGTATACCTATTGTATGTTGGTACACATACTGTAATTATACAAAAGAAAACAATAGTTACATTTTGTCACTCAAAAAAATTTGTCACTCAATTTTTTTTTTTACTCAGACATTTTTGGCATTCAAAAATTTCGGGCACTCAAAATTGTTTGGCAATCAAAATGTATTGGCACTCAAAAAATGTTGGCACTCAATGTTTTGGCACTCAAAAATGTTTGGCACTCAATATTTTTTGGTACTCAAACATTTTTGGCACTCAAAAATGTTTGGCACAACATTTTTTGGCACTTAAATGTTTTTGTCACTCAAACATTTTTGGCACTCAATTTTTTTTGGCATTTTATAGCTAGCGAGTGAGAGAGGAGTGACAGCCTGGGGGTACGACGTCTGTCACTCCTCCCTCACTCGCTAGCTATAAAATTGAAGAAAAAAATTGAGTGCCAAAAATGTTTGAGTGCCATTTTTTTTTAGAGTGCCAACACATTTTGGGTGCCAAAAAATTTTGAGTGCCAAACATTTTTGAGTGCCTAAAAAAATTGAGTGCCAAAAAATTGTGATTGCCAAAAAATTTTAAGTGCCAAAAATGTGTGCCAAAATGTTTTGAGTGCCAACAAATGTTGAGGGCCAAATTGTTTAGAGTGGCAAAAATTTTAGAGTGCCAAAAATGCTTGAGTGCCAACAACTGTTGAGTGTCAAAAAAAATTGAGTGCCAAAACATTCTGAGTGTCAAAACAATTTAAGTGCCAAAAATGTTTGAATGCCAACAAATTTTGAGTGCCAGTTTTTTTTTAGTGCAAACAATTTTGAGTGCCAAAAGTTTTTTAATGCCAAAAATGTTTGAGTACCATGTTCAATGTCAACAGCAGTAAAGTCAACCGCAAGAACTGCTTGATGTGCTTCATTTAGATGTTCCACGTCAATCCCAGACATTCACTTCAGCTATACTATTTTTGGGTCACCGGATAATGATATTATATTGATTTGTCGCAGATATAATGCCTGAAAAAATGTCTTAAAATCCAAATAAACGAATTCCATGTGGATGAATGTATATATTTTGATGTACACACATTAACTTTATGAAAATGTATGGATATGTCAATATTTCCATTTCCGCAAATGACGTCATGGGGGCCATCATGCATTTCAGTGTCTTACTGGTCTCGAATTCCATGGGACTTTTAGTATCTTGTTAAGATTGCCATTTCATGTGAATCCTGAAAAATCAGGATTTTTTTCCGTCAAACCTAATGTTCTTAGACTACTAGTAAGTTACTGGTGAGAATAGGGCCGGTGTACAGGCAGTCATTCAAACTGTTAGCGTGGAAACCTAACTTGACACTACAATCAAACACTATCTGCAGAGGTGTAGTCTTACTTTCTCTGATCACCGCCAAATGAGGAATATAGTGTGTATTTTCATTAACCTATGCTTGATCTACTTAACTTATAGTTAGTGGGAAGATAAGGTCGGTTGACTTTCCATGGAAGTCTGACCCAGTATTGGTCATCACTATACTGAATAGTATTTCTGTAATTTTCAAGCACAAAGGCTTCTTCATATGTAACTAGTTCAGGTTTGATGCCAATGTGATCCATTTCCCACAAATTTGAAACAGTAGGTTCTTTTCGATCAACTGAGGGCTGTATACCAATATTGGTCACCATAGCAGCTTGGGCAGTCTTTTTTTTGTTGTTGACAATCTTAGCTGGTAAGTTACCATAGGGAACTAACCCTCCAGGAACCTTCAAAAAGTTAATACCCTTAAATTTGATAAGACCATAAACTCATTTTAGTTTACTTCCCGGGGAGGCGGTAGCAGAGTGGTTACCGTCACCGGGTGGCGTTCTCGAAGACTCGAGTTCGATCCCGAGTGAGACCCATAAATCCATTTAAAATATTTCTGCACCGTCGAGTGGCCTAAGAAATCCCACTTGCCCTGCTCATTAACTCTACCTTCGATTGCGAGATTGCGAGTGCATGGGAAGACACAGGGGGGCGGCATGAGCCAGTCCTCACTTCCTCACTATCTTTTCCTCACTAATCACAGGCGTAACTATAAAAATCCTACCTGCGCCACCACAGGCGAGGGCCAACCATTACAGCCTTCAAGTGAGCCAATATGGCCTACCATATTACCCCTGGAGGTCACTGCCTACAGGCGCTATAGGCCAAGATGTAAAAAAAAAAAAAAAAAAAAAAAAAAAAAAAAAAAAAAAAAAAAAAAAAAAAAAAAAAAAAAAAAAAAAAAAAAAAAAAAAAAAAAAAAAACTGGAGTAAAAATCACCTCCAATTAATAGATCCACATAACCTATTTGATCAGTGGGACCAGGATCGGTTACTTTAATCTGCTGGTCCTTTAGGTAACTTAAACATTCTTTCAGGCCTTCTATTCATAGATTTCTTGGTAAATTATAACAACAGCTTCCAACCTCGTGAACTTTTTGCCGGTCTTAACGATTAACTTAACAAGTTGATATTCTTTCCTTCCGGCCTCACTTATAAATCCTGACAGTTGTAAGCTAATAACTCCACCGGGATTTAAATTAAGTTGTTCAGCTAGGTTCTGAGAAATGAACGTTCTTTGAGATCCTTAGTCATAGAGAGCTCTGGCCTTGATCTGGGACTCTTTTTTTTACTATTGTAATTGCCCCTATAGGTAGGGCGGTAGAGATGTTATGGTGATTTGTGGGGGTTACTGTACAAATTTGAGTGTTAACTTTAGTAAATTTGTCACATAGGATCGTATAATGGTATCCACGATCACAGTTAAAGCATTTACTCAAGTTAAAGTTGCACTGGTTTGTCTTATGTTTACACGTGCACCTACCACACCGTCCAATTTCTTCCAGCCTTTTTACTCGGCTAGAACGGTCTGGATATTTAACGCAATTCTTGGCTAAATGCACTCCTCCACACAAAATACCAACTCAGCGGAGCTGACCGACTGTTCATAAGTGATGGCCTCGCGGCGTGAGCACATGAATCAGTCTGAGATGCAAGAGATGATGCATTATCAAAGGTCTGGTAAATTTTGGTATTTGATTTAGTTAACCTTGGCCCATTCGGCCTTTCCCGGGCTACAGCACCCCTGGTATTTTCCTCAGTTGCGACTTCAGAGGCCCTGGACTCTAAATGATTTATGACGTGGAGTAAAGAGTCCCTAAGTTCTCCCAGCAGCGGGTAATCCACAGATTTTTGTTGTTTCATCTCCCCAGTCTTGGCAGGCAACTTATCCATGACGAGGGGAGAAATGAGCCAGTTAGAATATACTAAGTTACAACCTAAATTACCTAATTTCCTAAGCGTGCATTCCAGATTGGCCCGAAATTCAGTCAAAGACTTTTCCTAGTTATGGCTAGGATTTTTAAGGTATAATAAGTGTGTTGTCAGCTCATGTAATTTTCTTTTCGGATTATCATAAATGGTTTTCAGTAGCTGTACATCACTGCCATAACTATCATCCTCTATACTAAACCCATCTATCAGTTTCTTAACATTAGCTTTTACTACTCCTTTCAAATAATTTAGTTTGTCGACAGGGTTTAAATCTGTTCGGGAATCAACATTTGATAAAAATTGATCCCAAAATTAATCCCATTTAGCCGTATTCCCATCAAATTCAGGTAACTTCAATGTGGGTAATCTTAAATTCTTAATTGGGTTGGCTGAATGTTTGGGTTCGCTATTTGAAGTTGTATGAGTTTGCGCTAAAAGTAGACAAACGCGCTCTTCCTCAGTTGCCTTTGCTAGAAAAAGCTTATTAAATTCATCCACATTCTCTGTTTTCTCCAATAGTGTCATTCAGTTGCCCCATAGCAGTTATTTGATTCCCTAACAGGCGGTTCAAGGCTCTAAGTTGAACAAATAGTCCAAGAGTAATTGGTTTAACCCTGAACAAATTATAAACAAGCTGAAAATTGCAGCATACGTTCAAAAAATTGTCCTGAATAACATACTAAAAGTCCCTAGAAATCCTGCTTGTGCTTAACCCTCTCACGCACCATGACGCGATCCGCGTCAAAACGGAATCGTCTACATCTGAGCTTTTGACGCGAATCGCGTCAAAACACTTTTAAGAATTCGCCAAAAATAAGTATTTATCAGAATCGCGTCAAAATTTTCTGCGTCGAAGATCTAAGCTAGACCTATAAAATTAACTAATTGTCAACTCTCTCGTGCCGGTGGACTTGAAATGATAAGGGCCCGTCTTCCAGTATCCTCTCAGGAGGCAGCCTGTGAGCGCGGACTGTCGTCCCTTTAAATCGTATCCCGAGCCGGGTAAGCCTGGATTACAGTTGTCAGAGGAAATTGGTGAATTTTATACTTTCTTCCGATGTAAAGTGATCGTGCCGTGATACAATATTTTGTTTTATATTCGCAGGGACCAGTGACTGTTACTATTAGAAAACATGGCTAAGAAAATATCAAGTGAAGAGATTTTGAGACTCATTTGTCAAGAGGATGATGATGATTCTCATGAAAGTGATGATGATGATGGAAAAAGTGAAAAAAAACTCCAGCAGATATTGTAACTGGCGGGGAAAAAGGGGCTATCTTAGCAACGTGTAATGGTATTTACATTATACTTGTAGCCTAATCCGTCTTCCAATATGTGTTTCTGTTTTCCTCCATTTTCTCAAGAACTACTGGCCATATGAAAATTATAATGGTAACGTTGGAATCCTCATAAAAATCCGCCTTTATTGGCATTTAAACCATAAAAAGTCGACTCAGGAAGTTTCGAGCTACGAAGTGGTGAACGTAAGTATTTCTTATTTCTTTTTACTCTGTTTTTTTCGGAGTCCGTAAACTCCGCTATTTATTTGCATTTTTTGTTATTTTTTTCTTTCATAAGGCAGAATAATCTCTTGCAAAACCAACGATATATAATAATGCCAGGAATAAAGAATACTCGTGGGTGAAATTGATAACATAAAAAAAAAATTCGCCGCACAGTCAGGCCATTCCGCGGGGCCCCTTAGGGAGCCCCAGACGGATGTCGCAGTGGAAAAAGAAACTTATTAAACTTTTGGTGCGTGAGAGGGTTAAACGGAAATCCAAGATGGCGTCCAAAATGGTCGCCAGTCTTTTAGTTTCCCATATCTCTCGTTTGTTTCAAACATGATAGAAATACAAAAAAGGTGTCAAAATATAGGTCTTGAGGCATGTGGATGTTGATTAAACCATTAATTAGAAGCCAAGATGAGAATCTGAAACGATACCAAGGCTAAAACTAATATAAAGGTAGATGTAGTAGATGCACTTTTCATCAGTTCGCATGCCAGATCATCTGTACATTTTAACTGTACCAACTGTTATTTTTTTTTATTTCTTGTATTTCAGATATGGCATCGTGTGTAATATGTCAAGACAACTTGGGAAGAAATTATGTCTGCGTTGGAGACAAGGGACGGAGGACTCTGGTGACAGCAAGCCTGAAAATACAAGATGGACTTCACCACCTGTTCCAGACGATGGATCTTCTGCAAGTGCACGCTGCTTGTCGCAAAGTCTACACCCGTGAAACCAGCATTAAGGCACATAAGAGAAAGCTAAGTGAAGCACCAACTGAGGAAGATGCAGCACCACCAACACTGAGATCCAGAACCCCCGTCTTCGATATAGCGAATCACTGCTTGTTTTGTTCAGAGACAATAGAAACTGATGGCAAACTGGTTCTCAAACGAAGGAAAAGCTTCAGCAGTGTTGCAATTATTGAATTCAAGGACAGTGTGTTGAAACGCATAGGAGAAAGGTGTAATGAGTGGGGTAACACAGTTGGCAAGAGAATAGACGCCGTCATAGATTTGGTAGCAGTTGAAGCAAAATACCATAGAGTGTGTGCTAGGGAGTTCTTTACTACTACTGTATACGGAGTCTTGAAGAATAGGGTAGAGCGAATTACAGGTTTATTTGGACCCCCAGTATAGCCACTGCTTAGAATAGGACCGTCGGTCAGCTACTGTCTCCCACTGTCCAGTGGGCTAGCGATGCCGCTGCCCACCCAACATATCGTACATCTTCCATACTGTGATAACAAAACGTGTTGGCAAACCAGCTGATGCTGTAAAAGATTCTGCTTTCAGTGCACTTTGCTCATTTCTAGCCAAGAATGATGAATGTCGGTATTCCATATATGTGCTCATGGAACACATGGAAACCTTCCTACAGGGTGAAGAAGGATACTCCATCAAATATTTCAAACAAAAGCTGAAGGAACGTTATGGTGATGACATCATTATCACAAGCATCCCTGGAAAGACAAGCATTGTCAGTTTTCGTGACACTGCACACCGGGTCTTTCGTGAAAAATGGGTCACGGACAGAACAACTGGGAAAAACTGGGAAAATGATAAAATAATTGATATGGCCGCATCGATTATTCGTGACCATATTCGCCTGTCAGTGTATGATCTCAGTGAATATCCCACAATGAAAGACACCGAGAATGGTGACACCCTGATTCCTGAGTCACTTAAGCGTTTCTTGCACAGACTGCTGGATCCGAAGGATCTTCAACAGTCTTCTGTTCAAGGAACAGTCTTCTGTTGTATACAGACGGTGCACAGCCATAGCCTAAACTATCATTTCAACCTGCAGACCAAAATCTTTCATCTCACCAGTACTACTAGCCATAGCGTTGTACATAAATCGCAAGTATGTCTCACGTGAGCTGATAGACATCCAGAGCAGTTTTGGCTTTGCTGATGATTACAAGGAGGTACAACGCTTTGAGAATAGTCTCATATCCTCTTCTGAACCTTCCTATGGCTTAAATTCTTTTACTCAGTTTGTATTTGATAATGATGACTTCAACGTAGCTACACTGACTGGTCACAACACATTTCATGCTATGGGTGGAATAGCTTGTGTGACTCCTCCAGGAACAGTGGATAGGTCGCCCATCAAGCGCATAGTGAAAGCACCATCAGCTGAGCTACTTGGTACCTTTAGGGAAATCACCATCAAGACATACAGCAAGCCAGTAGTTCCTGGTCTCCACTCCGTCACAGTAGAGCCTTTGAAGATTAATGACAGTCAAAGACTTCAAGCAACAGCTTTTGATTGCGTTTGGATGCTTGGATATGTACTGAACCTAACACCCTGTCTTCCTTGGAGTGGGTTCATGAAAACGGTTGTGAGAAATGATGAGTTTCACACCTCCAGAATTTAAACCCTCCCATTCATCAATCTTCATCCGAGCAACCCAAGCACCATCTACACTGCACTGTGTTTTGCTCAAGAATTCTGTTAAAAGAATGATCTGAAAACCTGCCCTGTCACCTTTGATCAGCCTCTATTCCTGAAGGCTTCAGAAATAGTTGAGTGATTGTGCGTCTTGGGGGATTTCATCTTCTGATGTCATATCTTGGTAGTATAGGCCAAATCATGACAGGGAGCGGGCTAGCAGAACTGTGGGAACAAGTGTATGCGAAAGGGTCAGTGGTACATATGCTGACTGGTCATTAGGGTCGCCGTAGGTCCAATGAAAAGTGAAATATAGATTATTTCGAATTTGGCAGGGTGTTTTCTTATGTAAAATTGAATTTTAAGGGTGATTTGTTCACTTCAACTTTTTGGTTTGAGCACGTCTTGCTATGCAAAAATGGACTTTTATATTTATATGCAAAACATAGCTTAAAGTGCGATTTTGCATAGTAAGAATTGCTCAAATGCAAAAATGGAATGAGATAAAATCGTCTTAAAATTCCATTTTACATAGGAAATTGGCATGCTAAAGTTGAGAAAAAGAATTTTTGTTATACGGCGTACCCTAACCAGGGTACCAACATAGTTGGATTGGGTTACGATCGGAGGAAGGACAAGACCAGGGCGATGGTGCCCGACAGCTATGGGAAACTGCACCCAAGGTTGATCAGGGAGGAGCATGTGTCAGTGACAGAGGAGCCATCTGGAAGGTACCTTTGGCACTTTGTACCAGAGGACCCGGTGCCACCTGAGAAGCCTGCGTTCAAGGTGGCTCAGGTTCTCTATGATCTGCTGGTGATATACGACTCCACCGACTCACTGATCGTACTGCAAGGTGACTCAACTAGGGCCGACACGGGGTGGAAGGGTGGTACTCACGCCCATTTGGAGAAGATGCTGGGACGCAAGCTCTTCTGGAGTATATGCGTGTTGCACACAAACGAGTTGCCCCTGCGCCACCTTATCACCAGCATCGACGGGCCTACCTCATCTGACACTGGCTTCACGGGTCCAGTGTGCAGTCTGCTGTCCAGCGTGAATGAGATGCAGTACAACGCAGAGTTCAGAGGAGTGCCAGGCGGTGAAGATCTCACGGAGATACCGGAGTATATTCTGGTCAACATGTCCACTGACCAGCAGGTCTCCTACCAGCTGGTCCAGGCTGTGAAGCGGGGCGTTCTCCCGTCCGAGCTGCAGGAGATCAAGTGTGGCAAGGTGTCCCACTCCAGATGGCTCACCACAGCCCAGTCGCTCGTGTTCATGTGGACCAGAAAGCATGGGCTGACTGGTAAAGAACTGAACACCCTGGAAATTCTAGTCAAATACTGCCTGCAGGTGTACTTCAAACTCTACTACGACATCAAGGTTCACCACAGACTAGAAGACGGCCCCAAGCACATCCTCACGCAGCTCAGAGTGATGAGGTCATAGCCCAAGAAGGTCCAAATAGCTGTGACCTTCTACGTGCGGACAGGAGCATGGTTCGTACATTCAGAATATGTCCTCCTCTCGCTGATGGCGAGTCAGAGTGAGGACGACCGCAGGCTCGCCGTGACCCAGATTTTGAAGCTGAGGGCTGGTGAGGAGTATGGGGACACCAGTGTAAGACCTTGCATCACACCCAAGCTGAACTTGTCAGCCACCAGCTTGCAGACACTGATCAGCTGGCAGCCTGACCAGGTGCACGAGCCGGCATTCACCTGTTCACTGTCCGGGGATCAGATCCAGGAGATCCTGGTCAAGCCGTACGAGGTTCCGGAGTTCTCTATCCACACTCAGAGCACCGAAAGAGTCGTGAAGCAGGTGACAGAGGCTGCGGCAGCAGTGGTGGGGCAGCAGGCCAGAGACGGGTTCATCCGGGCTCGGGCCCACCACCGGGAGACCATGCCCTGCTTCAGGTCTAAGAAGGACATGATGGACACGTTCTAGGCCAACGTAGAACCTGTGACACTGTGATGTAGTGCCTGATGAACCAACTGATCAGAAAGAGCTTACCACGCTGGTCATTTGGAACTCATATTGGTGCATGATGCAATACACAGGACCAACCGGACACTGCGTACTCATTTAAGCATTATTCGATAAGGGTGCAATATAAAAGTGCGATTTTGCATAGTAAGAATTGCTCAAATGCAAAAATGGATACAAATAAAATCGTCTTAGAATTCCATTTTACATACGAAATTGGCATGCCAAAGTTGAGAAAAATAATTTTTGTTATACGGCGTACCCTACTGGTCATGCCTTCTCTCGAGCAGTCCGTGCTCACATTCTCACCTTGCTAGCTCTCATATATGTTTTGATGGAGAAATCAGACTGGCTGAACCAGACTGACAGAGAACACCTGACAAATGTGTATAACACCACTATTGACCAAGATGAAGGTACTACAGATATACGAAAGGACGAAAATGTGAGGCAGTTCCATCAGCTTGTTTCACAATACCTAGACAAAGCTGCTAGTCAGAGCAGAACTTGAAAACTATGGGTGCAATATGTCCATCAGGTTATCCTCATGCTGAACTTCTTCAGAGCTGTGAGGACAGGTGACTGGAAGCTCCACCTTCGCTGCGTGAGGGAAATGATCCCACTTTTTCATGCAGCTGGACACCTTCCTTATGCCAAGTCTGCTAGACTCTACCTCTAGCAGATGGAATCCATCAATGAAGTCATGCCACCAGATGAATACAGGCAATTTTCCGACAAAGGCTATTTCACAATCCGTCGAGCTGATGAGTTCTGGGCTGGAAACTTCTCTGACCAAACTTGAGGATTGAGCAGTTCTTGATGAGGATGCTGAAGACAAGTGGAGGAATGACCCATGGCCGTGGTATCACTGACAGTACCTTAGCAAAATGGGTCCATGCATTACCTCGTTGTGTCCCTGTCTGTGATGCTATGGAGAGGTTTTGTTCTGTGCACACAGCTACCTCGGAGCAACATAAGGAGCTACGTTCATCCACCAAAACAAAATGCAACAGAGACCACGGTGTCTTCCAGAAGTGGCTGCAGATACGTCAATCATTCGCTGGTTATCAACCAGACCGTTTTGTGTTAATTGCTACTGGGGTTGTAGCAGATGCCTCAGTCAACTGTAATGATGCAGTAAACATTGGTCTTGCTACAGCCTTCAAGATAGCCGGGAAACGCTTCACAGAGGTCACACTGCACCGAAGCGACAAGGTGAAGACAATGAGTGATAAGCAAAATAACATCACTGTCAGGGGGAAAAACACAGTCATTAAGCCTGATCTGTTCTTCAACAGAATCAACTGTGTCTTGAAGTCAAGCTCTGACCTGGAAGAGTTTTATGTCATATGAGCTTGCCCCTCAACCTTCTTCCCTGTTTCATGATGGTGTCATGCGGAAGCCAAACAAGAGTGCCCTAGGTACACTCCTGAAGTCGTTTGTCCCTGCGCAACCTGACATGCCAGACAAGTGTCATTATGTTGTGGATGGGGGTCACCTGTTGCAGACAGTGGTGTGGCCACAACAATCTAACTACAGAGATGTGTGCCACGGTTATGTATCCTCTGCCATGAAACACTACGGAGCACTCACTACTGTTGCATTTGATGGCTATAACACCATCTCCACAAAGGCAGCTGAGCAATAGCGGCGAGCAAAGAAAGCCACATCTAGTAACATCTTGTTTGACCAGAACATGCAAACCACTACTTCTCAGGCTGCATTTTTGGCCAATGGTCACAATAAGGAGCGACTAATACAAATGCTTAGTGTCATTATGTGTCAGTCAGGCATTCTAGTGAAGCTGGCCAAGGCTGATGCCGATGCCCTGATTGTATCAACAGCTCTATCCTTAGCATAGTCAGGGAAACCTGTGGTTGTTGTTGGTACATACACTGACATACTGGTAATGCTGGTGGCGCAAGCAACCACGAACATGGAAGTGTACATGCTGTGTCGGAAGAGCCCCATAACACTGTACAGGATTCGTGACATTCAAGACAACGTAGGCAACACAAGCTCATATATGATGGTGTTCCATGCAATAACTGGTTGCGATACTGTGTCTGCGTTGTATCGCCAGGGGAAGCGCAAGGCATTCAACCTGGTACATAAGAAGAAAGAGTATGGTCTTCAAATCTTCAACAGTATTGGGAGCACTCACCAGCAAGTGCAAGAGGCAGATGAAAGCTTCCTCCTGAAGCTATATGGAGCTAGCAGCAAATGTGCTTCACTGGACAAGTTCCGATACATTGCCTACAAAAAGGCAATCAGCAGGACCTCTCTTGCATCAACCTTTCAGCTGTCAACATTACCGCTAACAAGTGCTGCAGCTAAGCAGCATTCCTTCAAAACATAACTAACAGTGCAGGAGTGGATGGGGAATGTCATGGAGCCAACAGAGTGAGGATGGAGACTGAAAGATAACAACCTCACTCAAATTGAAACAGATCAGCCCATAGCCCCTGACACTCTGCTAAACATGGTCTCGTGCTGCTGCATAGCAGATGGATGTGGTGTGTCATGCGGTTGTAGGAGGCTTGGGGTGCACTGCTCCAACGTATGCACTAAGTGCAATGGCCAGACCTGCAACAATGTGGCACCAGCTTCGTCACTGCTGGATGTAGATGGAGAAAGTGACGAATCTCGACCAGTTTCCCAAGACAGTGATGTAGAGGGTGATAACTATGTGTAATATTGCATATCTAGGTGTAAGGCTAATTTGCAAGGATTCCAAATTGTGTATTTTTGAATCTCTCTCTCTCTCTCTCTCTCTCTCTCTCTCTTCTCTCTCTCTCTCTCTCTCTCTCTCTCTCTCTCTCTCTCTCTCTCTCTCTCTCTCTCTCTCCTCTCTCTCTCTCTCTCTCTTCTCTCTCTCTCTCTCTCTCTCTCTCTCTCTCTCTATATATATATATATATATATATATATAGGCATACATATATATTATGCATACATGTGTGTGTTTACAGGTATATTTTGTTGTTTTCCAGTTTATATTCTTTCTCTTTGTTTCTCTTTGCTTGCCGTTTATATGAACCGTTTATATATATTTTTTTTGCAATTTTTTTCATTTTAATAACTTCCCTTGCTGTAATGGTGGATTTCAATTGATGCGGTGTGTATTTTTCTCTAATACAGTGTATGCTTGGTGTGAATATGCTGTGTCTAATCTTAAGATGTTTGCTGGACAAATTTACATTTTCATGTTGTTGCATTTCTTTCACATTATTGTATGCGAATTTTGTCATTGTTTAAATGACACAGTTGAGGTGCCTGTATGATAATAAGTGCATAAATAAGTCCAAAATAGAAATGTGCAGGTAAGTGGAAGGCCGATTCATGTAATCATTTATGTCCAACTAACAATCCTGTTGGAGTCGTGTTACCCTATCAAATTATAATGTTACCTTTAAAGTAATGGTTTTATTGAACTACCCGTGCTTGAAAACCTATATTTTGCCACCCTGTTTGCATTTCTATCATACCTGAAGCTTGAGATATGAGGAAGTACCAAAGTGACGGCCATTTTGGACGCCATCTTGAATTTTTGCTGAATCACAAGCAGGATTTCTGGGGACTTTCAGTATGTTGCTCAGAACAGTTTTCTGAACATATCCTGCAATTTTCAGTTTGTTTATAATTTGTTATTATTTGTTATTGTTAATTTGTAAGGGTTTGGCCATATTTGGTATAATTACTCTTAGACTAAAAGCTTACATTAGAGCTCTGAATTTCATTAAGAATTTTGTTTTCACGAGTGGAGATATAGGCCTTATGGCCACCAATCTTCCTTGAAATAGACATGGTTAATTTATATTTAGAGTCGCTCAGGAACTCGAGCAAACAACTGGGGGGATGGAGTTGAAATTAAAGTTGAATTCTAATTTTAACTTCTAATTCTAATTTGAATTTTAACTCTAAACAGTTAGTGTTGCCTTAGGCTACTTAATTTTAATTTGATTTCGCTGCCCACTGCTCGTAATGGAACTTAATGGCTCCTCGGACCTTATTCCAGATGTGCTTGACGAAATCAGAGAGGCTGTAGCAAATTTAAGGGGTGGAAAGGCAACTCAATCAACCAGTCATTGGGGGCATACGCCGGGGAGCGCGTCACCTCGCCCACCCTTCGACGCCACTCCCGGGGGTCACCACGCGCGAGTCCCCATGCAGGCTCCTTTCTCATACCAAGCAGCTCTCGACAAGAAACATCAACTTGCCCCAGCCACGAGCCTTGTGAGCTCCTCCACGCCGGATTGTCTCTTACAGATACAACCCGATGGGAAGGATCGGTTTCAGTGTAGAGTGCCACATGCCCATATAGCCGAAGTTGGCGCTGACGGTCTATGCAGGTAATAGGCCTCGATTCAGTCTCACGGTGCAATCGCTGATATGACACGTAATCATCCCAGCGATACCCTATGATTCTTCGAAGACATTTATTACCAAAGGCATCAATTCGTCTTTTCAAGTCGCTATTTAGTGTCCATGTCTCACAACCATAGAGTAAGACAGGGATCACAAGGGACTTGAAGATCCAGATCTTTGTCTTCCTGCACAGGTACCGACAACGCCAAATACTCCTGAGTCCATAACACCGTGGGCTATGCCAACCCGCCGTAAGACTTCTTGACGTGACCCACCGTCATTATGGACTGCCCTACCATGATATGTAAAACTTTCCAAGATCTCAATGTCCTCGCCGCACGCATGAACAGACTGTACTGTTTCATCTAGTAAGCCTCCAAACACCTGGACCTTGGTCTTAGGCCAGGAGACCTCAAGTCCCAAAGGCTTTGCCTCCTCGTGCAGCGCCTCGAGAGCCATCACCAGGACCTCCAGCAACTCAGCAAAGATTACTGCATCATCGGCAAAAAACAAGATCAATGATCTTGGTGTTGCCGAGGGATGCTCCACAATCACTTTGATCTACAACTTTGCCCAATACCCAGTCCATACAAGTGTTGAAAAGTGATGGGGCGAGGACGCACCCTTGCCTCACTCCTGTATTAACAGGAAAGAAGCTGGATACACCTCCCCCACACTTCACAGCACTCTAAGTCCCAGAATACAGATCAGGCAGAAGGCAGCTGGTGCTTATAATATCAGTGCGGAGCTCTTCAAAGCTGGGGGTGAGGCCACGATCCGTGGGTTGCATGCTGTCCTGACTGCCGTGTGGCAATCAGGTACCATTCCTCCTGACTGGAAAAGGGAGCTGGTCGTCCCTATCTGGAAAGGGAAAGGGGACCGTCAGGACTGCAACAGTTACCGCGGTATTACGTTGCTTAGCGTGCCAGACAAGGTGCTTCCCCATCTATTGGTGACACGGATCCGCAGCCATCTGCTGAAGCATCAGAGACCTCAGCAGTCTGGGTTCACGCCTGGTAGGTCAACAACGGACCGTATTCTAGCGCTTCGCGTCCTGGTGGATCGCCGACGTAAGTTTCGACAAGGGATGTTTGCAGCCAATGTTGATCTCAAGAAGGCGTTTGAATCAGTGCACCGTGAGTCACTCTGGGATCTTCTGCGACTTCGCGGGATTTCCTCAAGGACTATTGGTTTGATGACTGGTCTGTACTTTGGTACTGAGAGTGCTGTGAAGTGTGGGGGAGGTATATCCAACTTCTTTCCTGTGAATACAGGAGTGACGCAAGGGTGCGTCCTTGCCCCATCTCTTTTCAACAATTGTATGGACTGGGTATTGAGCAAAGTTGTAGATCAAAGTGATTGTGGAACATCCCTCGACAACACCAATCACTGATCTTGTTTTTGCCGATGATGCAGTAGTCTTTGCTGAGTCGCTGGAGGTCCTGGTGATGGCTCTCGAGGCGCTGCACGAGGAGGCAAAGCCTTTGTGATTTGAGGTCTCCTAGCTCAAGACCAGGTGATTGGAGGCTTACTAGATGAAACAGTACAGTCTGGTCATGCGTGCGGCGAGGACATTGAGATCTTGGAAAGTTTTACATACCTTGGTAGCGCAGTCCATAATGATGGCGGATCACGTCAAGAAGTCTTACGGTGGATTGGCATAGCCCACGGTGTTATGGACTCGCTCAGCAAGAGTATTTAGCGTTGTCGGTACCATTGCAGGAGGACAAAGATCTGGATTTTCAAGTCGCTTCTGATCCCTGTTTTACTCTATGGTTGTGAGACATGGACACTAAATATCGACTTGAAAAGGCGAATCGATGTTTTTGGTAATAAGTGCATTCGCATAATCATGGGGTATCGCCGGGATGATTACGTGTCAAATCAGCGATTGCACCGTGATACTGAATTGAGGCTTAATACCTGCATAGTCTCTCAGCGCCAACGTCGGATATATGGGCATGTGGCACGTTACCCTGAAACCGATCCTTCCCATCAGGTTGTATCTGTAAGAGACAATCCGACGTGGAGGAGGCCAAGGGGACGCCCACAAGGCTCGTGGCTGGCGTAAGTTGATGTTTCCTGTCGAGAGTTGCTTGGTATGGGAAGGGAACCTGCATGGGGACTCGCGCGTGGTGACCCCCAGTAGTGGCGTCGTAGGATGGGCGAGGCGACGCGCCCCCCGGCGTATGCTCCCAATGATTTCTTTCTTTCTTTCTTCTCAAGTAGGGTGGATTCGGTCCATTATGCGCAGGTCCAGAGGGTAGGTCTTGCCACCTAATAAAATTAGCTTCCCTTTCAGCTTTCTGCATAGATTTCTGTTCACATCATTCTTGATTTTATTGTACGTACACCATGGGATCTACATAATGTGAATGATTAATTGGGTAATCCCTTGTTTCTATGGTGAACATTTCACAGGTACCTCCAAACGATTCATGGCAATAACATTATCAATGCTATCAAGAGATGTTATAATAACGGTAACAACAATATGTAGTTATAATATTAATGATAATATTATTAGCGATATACTAATACAATAAAAATAAAACAATAATAAGTAATAATATTGAGAAAACATATTTGGTCTCTCTCTCTCTCACTCTCTCTCTCTCTCTCTCTCTCTCTCTCTCTCTCTCTCTCTCTCTCTCTCTCTCCTCTCTCTCTCTCTCTCTCTCTCTCTCTCTCTCTCTCTCTCTCTCTCTCTCTCTCTCTCTCTCTCTCTCTCTCTCTCTCTCTCTCTCTCTCTCTCTCCTCTCTCTCTCTCTCTCTCTTATATATATATATATATATATATATTTTTATATATATAATATATGTATATCTCACATATACTGCAAAGCTGCACACCATGTTTCCTCTACCACCCCCACCACCATCATTACCTCCTCAAACTCGTTTTCTTTCTTCTGAACTGAGCTCAGGTTTATTAAATTACCGCACCGCTTCCGAGTGGTTGTCGGGGGCATCTCACCTGTATCACGATGGACGCTCCTGCTCACCCCAACGCATGCAGCCTCGTCCTCGCCCCCCACACAGTGATCCACCCCGTCGCACAGCAACGCCCGCGACAGGCAGGGGCCTACTCGAGCCTCACACCCGCCTGGAGGACACGCTCGGCCTTGAATGAGAAAAACGACGATATATTATGTGCTACAGATGTATCGGATATGTTTGAGATGTACATGTCTATAAATGCGGATGTGCGGATGCAGATAGGATGCGGATATGAACGTTTTAATATCGCGGATGCGGATGTTGATACGGATATTCAATTTTTTTGTTTCTGCGGATGCCGATGCGGATGCGGATGTCTGATGACTATATCCTCGCGGATGCGGATAATTTTAGCATAGGAATTTCAGTATATGAGACCTCATTCAGACCTCAATTTCAGTATATAATTCACCTCAGGTTAACCAACCAACCTAGCTCTCTTCTTCGGCCTTATACTAATTTTAATTTGCTTCGAAAATGTTACCAAAAATAATTAGTTTGTTTTGATAGAACTGCATAAATATGCACCAAAAAATATTTTCAAGAATTAATTTAGAAACAATAAGTATTGTCCAAGCAACGTTGCTAACTTTCTTTTGCAGTTTTAAGAATCAGAACCCTGTGACTGTATATGAGTGTATACAGTAAGCTACATAGTGACTACCTAAAATCTTGTCCATCCTCCTGCCGTTCCATATAGCTCTTGATACATTGTTATGTAAATTGAAAGAAATTAATGCAAGGTAGAATACTTTAATAGGTAATTAAATAAACATGCATTCATTTTTATCACTTTGTAAGCTCTGTAATTTATTTTATATCCACCACATCTTCTTTATGTGTGGTTCGGATATAAATCTAGATGCACATATGTATTTCATCGCAGATACGGATGCAGATGCATATATGGATGTAAAATTTATCACAAACGCGGATGCGTATGCAATTGTTAAATACTATGCGGAGGTTCCGCGAATGCAGATTCGGATGCGGATATTCGATACATCTCTTGTATGTGTCATTATCAATGATTTGTAGTGCAGGGTATCTGGGTAGGCAGGTACGCGCGATGTGTTCACCAGGTGAGTCCACAGAGGAAGGACATACACACACACACACACACACACACACACACACACACACACACACACACACACACACACACACACACACACACATACACACACACACACACACACACGAACAAACAATCATAAGGAAAAGGAATATAGGAGGGAGTTGGAAAGAGAAGCGACATGAAAGATTTAATAATATAGCATTTCAACTCCAACTCATTTCTAACTCCGTGCATTAATCCTTTAGCACTTGTAAATGTGGTTGTTGGTGAACTCAAAACGCAAGGGCTCTTTTGGATATGAAGGGGTGGCCTTTGATCGAGTTCATCATCTCTCCCCACCATACCCTCCTCAGCCAACGCCATCTTGATAGAGAAGGCCTGATCTCTCACAGGATGAGTCATCACCAGTGGGCTTTCCGTGGCGCTTGCTGCGATATAAAACTTCGTATTTTTAATGTTATTTATAAGTTGTATGCAAAATATATCACTGTTGTGTTAGACGATAATGTTTTACAGTCTTTTCCAACATTAGCATTTTCTAAACATGGTTAAACATGCTGTATAATGAAGGAAAATCGATGTAGAGAGTATGATGAGAATCATTTGACATGTAACCTTCTCATCATACTCTCTACATCGATTTTCCTTCATTATACAGCATGTTTAACCATGTTTAGAAAATACTAATGTTGGAAAAGACTGTAAAACATTATTGTCTAACACAACAGTGATATATTCTGCATACAACTTATAAATAACATTAAAAATACTAAGTTTTATATCGTAGCAAGCGCCACGGAAAGCCGGTTACATGTCAAATGATACTGAGGCGATTGTGAATGAAGTCATTTGACCCACAAGACATTTGCGTCCCAAGTCATAAAGACGCAAGTCAATTGGGTATCAGGTCATACCGTAATGAGGTCATCTTGTCCCTTGTCCAACTTGTCCCTTAGGACAAACCGGACAAACCGTCATCAAGTGTTTCCTTCTCAAGCCGACTTGACCGCAAGTTTATCAATAAAATGTCGTCAGAGAGAGAGAGAGAGAGAAGAGAGAGAGAGAGAGAGAGAGAGAGAGAGAGAGAGAGAGAGAGAGAGAGAGAGAGAGAGAGAGAGAGAGAGAGAGAGAGAGAGAGAGAATAAGAGAGAATAAAAAGAGAATGGGAAGAGGGAAAATGGGAGAAAGGATGAGAGAAGACATAATAAGAGAGAATGAGAGTGAGAGGAAAAAAAGAGAATGGGAGATATAATAAGATAGGGTTACTTAATAAGATAGACAATGAGAGAGAGAGAGAGAGAGAGAGAGAGAGAGAGAGAGAGAGAGAGAGAGAGAGAGAGAGAGAGAGAGAGAGAGAGAGAGAGAGAGAGAGAGAGAGAGAGAGAGAGAGAGAGAGAGAGAGACGATTAGAGCGAATACTTTTTCGAGCGGAGGACGATTCGAGCGAATACTTTTTCGAGCGGAGGACGATTAGAGCGAATACTTTTTCGAGCGGAGGACGATTAGACCGAATACTTTTTCGAGCGGAGGACGATTCGAGCGAATACTTTTTCGAGCGGAGGACGATTCGAGCGAATACTTTTTCGAGCGGAGGACGATTAGACCGAATACTTTTTCGAGCGGCGGAATATTCGAGCGAATACTTTTTCGAGCGGAGGACGATTAAACCGAATACTTTTTCGAGCGGAGGACGATTCGAGCGAATACTTTTTCGAGCGGAGGACGATTCGAGCGAATACTTTTTCGAGCGGAGGACGATTAGACCGAATACTTTTTCGAGCGGAGGACGATTCGAGCGAATACTTTTTCGAGCGGAGGACGATTCGAGCGAATACTTTTTCGAGCGGAGGACGATTCGAGCGAATACTTTTTCGAGCGGAAGACGATTCGAGCGAATACTTTTTCGAGTGGAGGACGATTCGAGCGAATACTTTTTCGAGCGGAGGAAGATTCGAGCGAATACTTTTTCGAGCGGAGGACGATTGGAGCGAATACTTTTTCGAGCGGAGGACGATTCGAGCGAATACTTTTTCGAGCGGAGGACGATTCGGGCGAATATTTTTTCGAGCGGAGGACCAAATTTAGTTTGCCTTAGTTTGCCTACGGACAATTTGCCTAGGTATAAATTGTGTTTTTAGCTTTTTAGATAATATCTCTTTATTTTATTACTTTAAATTTTTTAGATGTTCACTTTTAACAATTTTAAATATATTAATTTATAAATTATTTTAGCCTGATGATGCCAAGTGTCTTTGGCGAAACGTTGCACGCGCATAAGGAACCCCAAGAATGACGAGTGTCTTTGCCACCCTGAAAAATATCAGTATATATAAATATCAGTATATATATATATATATATATATATATATATATATATATATATATATATATATTTATATATATATTTATATATATATATAATATATACGTATATATATATATTATATATTATATATATATATATATATATATATATATATATATAAAATAGAGGCAATACTTTCTCCATGAGGGAATCGAGATCTTATAATGAAGATATAAACCAGCGCGGGTAGAAACATCTTGATTGTTTATTTGTACGTTTCGGCTATACATAACCCATCATCAGCCTAAAATCAGATACAAATTTTTTTTTGTTAAAAATGAAAATATACAAGTTATAAAATTATTTGCACATTTAAAATGCCTAACCTAAAATAAAATAAAATAAGAATAAAAATGATGAAACAGTAATAAAAATACACCTACCAATCAACATCGCAGTGGAGTGTGGGATTCCCACATGGTCTACAAGCACACGAGCGGGGTTGAGGTGCCCTGTGCGCAGAGGGACGGTTTGTGGTGGTGGTTGAGGAGGCTCTCACATATCCACCGGGTGGAGTCGTGGGAGCTTGTGTGTAATATATTAAAGTCTTGGTTTGTTATTGGGTGGCCTGAGGCTTCGGAATGATCCCGAATGGCTGAAAATGGTGGTTTGGACACGGGTTTGCCAGTCCTGTGAGACAGTCCCCGATGCTCCGCGATCCTAGTGGTGAGGTGGCGTTTGGTCTGCCCAATATAAGCAGCGTTACAGCTACTGCACTTAAATTGGTACACCACTGAGGAACGCAGGGCATCAGGGATTCTCTCCTTGAGTTTAAAACAGTGTGCTAACGTATAAGGGGGCTTGAATACTACTCTAAGCGAGACTTGTGGATAACATTGCCGAAGCAGGAGTTGAGCTTTGTTTCGGATGGAAAAAGATTTGTTACCTATGAAGGGAATTATAAAATACACAACGGCTTTATGAGCGGTATGAATTTAAGGAGGGATTTAGGGGAGGGGGTGAGTGTAGTTTATTTAACTGTTTACCAATGTACGTGTTAATGAACTGCAGGGGATAACCATTTAGTTTAAGAGTGTGTCTCAAGTACTCTAATTCTAAGTGAAAATTGGTGTATGAAGAGCAAATATTGTACGCCCTAGTGACCAACGTGAGGATCAAATTTTTCTTAAATTGGGCGGGAATGTTGGAATTAAATTTTGTTGGTAGTCCTGTGAATGTGGGTTTTCTGTAAATGGTAGTGCTGAATGAATTACCCGATTTTGTAATGTCAATATCTAAAAATGGTAACTTATTATTATGTTCAGTCTCAAAAGTGAATTGAATATTGGGGTGTTTGGAATTCAGGTAGTCGTGAAACAAGGGTACATGGTTTGGTGATTTGAAAATTGCAAAGGTATCATCGATTTTCAAATCACCAAACCATGTAACCTTGTTTCACGACTACCTGAATTCCAAACACCCCAATATTCAATTCACTTTTGAGACTGAACATAATAATAAGTTACCATTTTTAGATATTGACATTACAAAATCGGGTAATTCATTCAGCACTACCATTTACAGAAAACCCACATTCACAGGACTACCAACAAAATTTAATTCCAACATTCCCGCCCAATTTAAGAAAAATTTGATCCTCACGTTGGTCACTAGGGCGTACAATATTTGCTCTTCATACACCAATTTTCACTTAGAATTAGAGTACTTGAGACACACTCTTAAACTAAATGGTTATCCCCTGCAGTTCATTAACACGTACATTGGTAAACAGTTAAATAAACTACACTCACCCCCTCCCCTAAATCCCTCCTTAAATTCATACCGCTCATAAAGCCGTTGTGTATTTTATAATTCCCTTCATAGGTAACAAATCTTTTTCCATCCGAAACAAAGCTCAACTCCTGCTTCGGCAATGTTATCCACAAGTCTCGCTTAGAGTAGTATTCAAGCCCCCTTATACGTTAGCACACTGTTTTAAACTCAAGGAGAGAATCCCTGATGCCCTGCGTTCCTCAGTGGTGTACCAATTTAAGTGCAGTAGCTGTAACGCTGCTTATATTGGGCAGACCAAACGCCACCTCACCACTAGGATCGCGGAGCATCGGGGACTGTCTCACAGGACTGGCAAACCCGTGTCCAAACCACCATTTTCAGCCATTCGGGATCATTCCGAAGCCTCAGGCCACCCAATAACAAACCAAGACTTTAATATATTACACACAAGCTCCCACGACTCCACCCGGTGGATATGTGAGAGCCTCCTCACTCACCACCACAAACCGTCCCTCTGCGCACAGGGCACCTCAACCCCGCTCGTGTGCTTTTAGACCATGTGGGAATCCCACACTCCACTGCGATGTTGATTGGTAGGTGTATTTTTATTACTGTTTCATCATTTTTATTTTTATTTTATTTTATTTTGGGTTAGGCATTTTAAATGTGCAAATAATTTTATAACTTGTATATTTTCATTTAAAAAAAAAAAAAATTTGTATCTGATTTTAGGCTGATGATGGCTTATGTATAGCCGAAACGTACAAATAAACAATCAAGATGTTTCTACCCGCGCTGGTTTATATCTTCATTATATATATATATATATATATATATATATATATATATATATATATTTATATACGTACATATATTTATATATATATATATATATATAAATATATATAAATATATGTACGTATATAAATATATGTACGTATATAAATATATGTACGTATATAAATATATGTACGTATATAAATATATGTACGTATATATATATATATATATATATATATATATATTATATATATATAATAATATAGTACGTGTATATATATATATATATATATTATTTATAAAATATGTACGTGTATATATTATAATATATATATATTATAATATATTATATATAAATATATGTACGTGTATATATATATATATATATAATATAATATATGTACGTTATATATATATTATATA
>JACEEZ010002997.1:102500-107500 GCA_016584305.1 Chionoecetes opilio
ACAATTTATACTTAGGCAAATTGTCCGTAGGCAAACTAAGGCAAACTAAATTTGGCCCTCCGCTCAAAAAAATATTCGCTCCAATCGTCCTCCGCTCGAAAAAGTATTCGCTCCAATCGTCCTCCGCTCGAAAAAGTATTCGCTCGAATCTTCCTCCGCTCGAAAAAGTATTCGCTCGAATCGTCCTCCGCTCGAAAAAGTATTCGCTCAAATCGTCCTCCGCTCGAAAAAGTATTCGCTCGAATCGTCCTCCGCTCGAAAAAGTATTCGCTCGAATCGTCCTCCACTCGAAAAAGTATTCTCTCGAATCGTCTTCCGCTCGAAAAAGTATTCGCTCGAATTGTCCTCCGCTCGAAAAAAGTATTCGGTCTAATCGTCCTCCGCTCGAAAAAGTATTCGCTCGAATCGTCCTCCGCTCGAAAAAGTATTCGCTCGAATCGTCCTCCGCTCGAAAAAGTACTCGCTTGAATCGTCCTCCGTTCGAAAAAGTATTCAGTCTAATCGTCCTCCGCTCGAAAAAGTATTCGCTCGAATCGTCCTCCGCTCGAAAAAGTATTCGGTCTAATCGTCCTCCGCTCGAAAAAGTATTCGCTCTAATCGTCCTCCGCTCGAAAAAGTATTCGCTCGAATCGTCCTCCGCTCGAAAAAGTATTCGCTCTAATCGTCTCTCTCTCTCTCTCTCTCTCTCTCTCTCTCTCTCTCTCTCTCTCTCTCTCTCTCTCTCTCTCTCTCTCTCTCTCTCTCTCTCTCTCTCTCTCTCATTGTCTATCTTATTAAGTAACCCTATCTCATTATATCTCCCATTCTCTTTTTTCCTCTCACTCTCATTCTCTCTTATTATGTCTTCTCTCATCCTTTCTCCCATTTTCCCTCTTCCCATTCTCTCTTATTCTCTCTTATTCTCTCTCTCTCTCTCTCTCTCTCTCTCTCTCTCTCTCTCTCTCTCTCTCTCTCTCTCTCTCTCTCTCTCTCTCTCTCTCTCTCTCTCTCTCTCTCTCTCTCTGACGACATTTTATTGATAAACTTGCGGTCAAGTCGGCTTGAGAAGGGAACACTTGATGACGGTTTGTCCGGTTTGTCTTTAGGGGACAAGTTGGACAAGGGACAAAATGTCTTCATTACGGTATGACCTGATACCCAATTGACTTGTGTCTCTATTGATGAGGGTTATGCTAAGTATTGGGGGTACAGGTGTTGAGTGTTGGGGGACAGGTGTTAAGTGTTGGGGGTGCAAGTGTTAAGTGCTGCTTTCTTCTTATTATTTTAATCACAAAGGACTGGCATATCATTCAGTGGCACTATGTTATGTGCCACTTCAATTTTAAATTCAATTGTATGCCTATCCAGGATAGGCAAAACCAAACCCATCATTAGTGGACGCGGAGTGAGATGCATTAACAACAGCTACAGCTGTAGGCAGCGTGTAAGTGATGCTTGATGATAACCAGAGAACAGCTGGAAATTCATGCGATAAGAAAGGAAGTACCGAAGAATAAGAAATAGGCAAAAACTACTAGGCTAAACCAGTGATGAGTATAGTATTGACAGTGATAAACGAATGCTGCCCGACGACCACCTTAATTAACCTGATGTGTACGTGGGAATTACAGTCTACAGGATGTGATGCTGAGGCCTGTGTTCGACCCGAGGAGGAGAAAAGGGGGATATGCTGCGGGCATATTTGTGAGTACAGTAATAATTAATTCGTGTGTGTGTGTGTGTGTGTGTATGTGTGTGTGTGTGTGTGTGTGTGTGTGGTGTGTGTGTGTGTGTGTGTGTGTGTACACTCTCTCACCTGATGTACAGAAGAAGGCGTCGAGAGTACATACGCCCGATCCAAGGTGGAGGGCTGAAGGCATCACCACTTCACACGTCTGCTGGTCGTTCTCCGTCATGCACTCTGGTGGGACAAACTGTTCCATCAGTTTTTTTTTTTCTCTCTCTCTCTCTCTCTCTCTCTCTCTCTCTCTCTCCTCTCTCTCCTCTCTCTCTCTCTCTCTCTCTCTCTCTCTCTCTCTCTCTCTCATTATTTTATTTTGTTTATTTAAGCTGTTAGTACATTGGTAGTAGAGCTAAGGCTCTAGGTTTTATACTAGAGCTATCTATAGCTACCTATCATATAAAACTTACATTCTATATTTAATAACCTAGGCCATTAACCAGCTGTTCACCCCACCGCTTGAAGTCTTGTAGCGAGGCGTGGTGGTGGAGGTCGGTTTGGCGAACTAGCTTGTTCCACAGACGGCCGTAGCAGGATAAGAAGCAACGCAGGTGGTGCTCTGTCCTGGAGAAGGGCACATTCACTTGCTCCTGTCTATATGGGGCGACACGGTTAGAGAGAAGGGGCGGCGGGGGCCTGGGGAGCTTGATGGATGCCAGATGGGGCGTGTGGAGGTTGAGTACCTTGTGCATGACACATAAACCTGCCACGTCCCTGCCCTCCTGGAGGGGTTAGAAGGAGTCAGGAGCGAGGTGGGGACGTTTGCCTTTCACCAGACGCTGGGCTCTTCTCTGGACGCAGCCTAGTGTGACCAGGTAAGAGGGCGGGCAGGAAGACCATGCTAAGGGGGAGTATTCCATGAGGGGACGTAGTAACTGTGCTTTGTACAGGACCTCAACCCCCTTGGTATCCAGAAGGTGGGAGATGCGCCGGACACAGCTGAGTCTTCAGGCCGAGTTTTTAGCAACTCTCCTGGCATGACTGGTGAAGGTCAGTCCCGCGTCAAACTCAACCCCAAGGATGGAAATGGATATCTGAAGCGGGAGTGATCTGCCTTCAAGCTGTATATCCGGCGCAGGCAATTTGGCGATGTCTTGCCTGCGGGAGATAAGCAATGCCTGGGTTTAATCAAGGGCTAGACTGACCAGTCATCGACTACTCCAGGTGACGATGTTGTCCAATGTCTGGTTGATGTGGCACACCGTGTCCTGCCAAAGTCACGTCTGTTGCAGGTTTAGGCAAGGGTGCAGTCTTCAGCGTAGGCCTGGGCCTCAGGAATGAGCTGGAGATTGTCATTGAAGTAGACATTCCACAGAAGAGGCCCGAGTACGCTGGCCTGCGGGACGCTGGCGTGGATGGGTTGCTGGCTGGAAGTGTGGCCGTTGATCACCACCCGTAAGGTCCTGTCTTGGAGGTAGTCCTGGATGAGCTGCAGCAGGGCGCCGTGCACTCCCAGGCTCCTCAGCTTGGCGGTGAGACCTCGGTACCAGACCCTGTCAAAGTCTACGGCGATGTCCAAAGCCACAACAAATTTCCCCATACCTCTATCCAGCGAATGGTTCCAGGAAGCAGACTGAAGGAAGAACAGGTCTGCAGCTGACCTTCCCTGCCTGAAACCAAATTGCTTGGAGTTGAGGATATGGTGGACGTCCAAGGTGTTGATTTTGGCGGTGATGAGGGACTCGCAGGATTTTCCCAACAGTGGTGAGGAGGGAAATTGTGCGGTAGGTTTTTTGGTCCCGTTTGCTGTTTTTTTTTGTGGACGGCCAGCACTCTTGCTTCTTTCCATTGCGTGGGCCACTTGCACGAGGAAAGGATGTTGTTGAAGATGATGGTGAGTGGTGGAGCGAGCTGGGCAGCACATTCCTTTAATTAATAGGTGCGGGCTGATGTTGTCAGGCCCTAGCACCTTCTTGGGATCTGGTTGCCGCAGCTGATTTTATACTTCTTTAATGTTGACTGCGAGACTCTACAGAGAAGCCCTGGTGAGGGATGGTATCTCTGGGGGTTCGCGTGAGGGGTCTGGTACCGACATCCTTAATGAAAAATGAGCTGCCAACAGCTCAGCCTTGTCATTGTTGCGGACAAGCACCGACCTATTTGGTCTGGTGAGCGGTGGAATGGTGTTGTCAGCAAAGAGGTCTTGCTGCTGCTTCACTCCACACCACCACTCCTTACTGCTCACAAACTAGCTGTTGTACTTGGCCTTTATGTCCTCTCTCCAGCGTTGTATGGCCTGCTTTTGGTCCCAGCACATGGTCTTGCAGGCTTCTTTGTGTAGATGTTTGTTGAGTTGGGAGGGGTGGGACTTGTACCCAGAGCTGGGCAGTATTTAAATACAATTTTATTTAAATACGTATTTAAATACATTTGTGTATTTAGAAATGTATTTATAAATACATTGGTTGTCATGTATTTAAATATAGTATTTAAATACTTTTTTGAGTATTTAAATACATTGTATTTAAATACATTTAATATAAAAATTTGAATACTTTTTTATCAGTTCATTTGGCCATAAACCCGCCCAACTATCTGGCAACCCCGATGTTAAGCCTGGTTCACACTGGGCTATTGTCGGCAAACAAACGGCTGAGAAGAGGTCTGGGACTGAGGCTGGGAGTCATTACATCTCGGCTTATGTTTAAAAAAAAAATCCAAAACCGCTCGATCGGTCTTTTATCTGCCGAGTGGCCGAGAATTTCGCGCGCCAAATTCAAACAAATGCAGAAGCCAGCACCACCCTCTTCCCCACTCACCCCAATTATTGGTATAATTTCGGTATTGGGCACTAAAAACTAACAAATTTAACTTACATCATCGTGCAGATCTTTTCATCTTTAATTTGAGTCCCAATTTTCCCAATTTCCATGCCAATGGCGATACATATAATACCGAAAATTTCCCGTTTTGGCTACAGCCAGCAACGGTTGTTAGTTTAAATCAGATTATGCTAGGTTAGACGTGGGGTTTGATTTAGTAGATGATATCAATGAAAAAATGAAACTATCAATACTACTTCATAATAAAGTGCGCGAAATCGTATCTTTCGCGCGCCAAATACACACAAGCCAGCCATTATCCCCTAGTCCCTAGTGCGACGTGACCCCTGACCTTGCTGCCTCAGACCCTCACTGCCCCTGGTGCAAGAACGTTCCGGAAACCATTGAACACTTGCCTGCCCACCCACTGCTGGCAGCGGCAGGTGTCCATCAACAACAAACCAGCATTTGTTTCCCGGAACGAATTGGGTGTGTGAACGTAATCTCTGCACTAGCCC
>JACEEZ010002997.1:120000-155000 GCA_016584305.1 Chionoecetes opilio
AAACTAATGGGAAAATCTAAAATGGGAGAAAACTATTTATCTCGCTTTCGTGAGGATTGGCAGCCAACCCTCACCTGATAGTGCAGTATGACTTGTATTCCCGTAGGATTTGCGTGTCAAAATAGATTTTTTTTGCATTTCCTGGTTGATTTGGGGTTATACTGTGCGAAAATGGAGGGGACCAAATTTTTCGACCCCTGGAACCCCCTTTTGGGGGGCGCTTTCTGTTTAGGGGGTCCCGGAACTGACAATACTACTAACTCCACTAATAATGAACCAATCTTTATGACCTTGGTATTATTTCAGGGGTTTCTGACGATGACAAATCCATTTATGAAACTTTCGAGTTGACCGGAAGTGAATATCATCGATTTCCGGCGGAGGCATGACGTCAATGGGGTCTGAACGGGGTCCGATCAACAAAATTTGTCACGATGTTAACAACCTTGTCATGTAATACCTCTTTTTCAGGGTTTTCGGGTACAGGAAGCTGAATGGAGTAGTTGTTTTTGTCACCAGACCACTCATTTACAGATAATGAATGACATGAGGTATTAGCCTTTTTTCAAAGCATCAATTATTATTCACACCCAACTCACTGTTCGATAATTGATATGATTTAGAAATGAAGGACAAAGATAGCATCATCTGTTCAAAGTATTTACTGTGATGACGGATTTATGGATGAGTGGCGGGTCCTCCTCTTTGCGGTTAGCCTCTCGCCAGAGCGGGTATCGGCTGCTTGGTTACCTTGTCTTCGTGTAAGCCCGGTGTGGCTTCCAGGTCGGTGTGCTCCTGTGTTAGGGATTAGGAGGAGTCGTGTCGACCTTTAGGACGCGTCTCCACTCGGCAGGAGTTATTGTTTGTGGGCGTGTGATCGGTGTTTACTACCTGGCAATAGTAATTGGTTGTTGACGTGTTAACTGTGTTAAATTACTATACAATAATTAAAACCACGGCCGAGGAACTGTGTTTCATCTGCCCACCTTCCTACGCAGGGTAGTTATTATATCTTTTGTTACTACTTAGAGCCATAGTACCCTACGACCAGTTGGCCCACAGGCTCATAGTTGTAATAAGTGGGGGCCTGACCGGGATCCTTACGGTGAATTTTAGTTTAGCATGTGTGTAATCCTTATTTTTTTTTAATTCATGGTCCCAGTCTCCGTCACCACACGTGGGGATTTTAGACAGACTTTTTTGTTTGGCTATTTAAAAGGCTTTTTTACTCGTGGATACCCACAATGCCCCTGTTGGGTTTTGTTGTCCCCCCGGCCGGCGCTAACAGCGTTATTTTCTCGGGGCCCTTTTAAATAGTAGGTGGGGTGTTGGATTATTTTACCTCTCTTAGCTATTTAGTTATTTTCTGCTGCTTTTTCCCCTGCCATTATTTGTCCTGGATGTTTTCGTCAGAACCTGAGGGGACATTTTTGTCTAGAAACAAGGCCAGTGGTTTAGAGCGGGGCGTCACACATGGTTCATTTTGATTGGGAAAAACGGAAAGACGGGGTGAGACCCCTTGTGTTTTGGTTCGGACAGTGCGGCACCGACCCAAAAATAGGGGCCCACTATCGCATTCCGCGATCGAAAATTTTGGCGTTCCGCGATCGGATTCCGCGATCGCTTTCGAATTTTTCGCGATCGAAGTTTTCTTCAAAGAAATAAAGCTTTAAAGCCTATATCCCATTAAGTAATAACGTTAAAAGTCATAAGGCAAAATTTTTGGATCGGGACAAAAAAATCGCGGAATTAAAGGAAAAAAAAATTTCGACGCGGAACCCGGGGAATATAATTCCGCGAGCCCGCACTGGAATTACGGAGGGTTCAGCCCCGAGAAAAGGGCTGTTCTGGTCCCCCTCGGGACTTCTTGCGCTAAACCCCAAGATTTGGAGGACCATAGGTCCAGGTGGAATTATTGAAACCCCAGAATAAAACCCCTCAGACTCAGCAAGGTCTGTGCAGCTGCGGTGAGCACGACCCCAGTTTAGAATGGGGAACGGCCATGATTTTGGCCCTTTTTTTTTTAAAATTTTAAAGTGAGGAATTTTTTAAAATTTAAAAAGTTTAGTGAGGAAGAACCTGAGGAGTTTTTCAACATTTTAAAGAGAACAGTCCCCTTCATATTTGGGCCCTAAAGATAAGGGGGTTATTAGCCCAAAGTTTTTTGGGGGAAGGGGGAGAAGGTTTTTAAGTCTTAACGAACCTTGTTTTTTGATAGATGGGGTTAGAAAGACGGTCCTAAACGTTTACAGGAAGGTTTCCCCTGGGGCGTTGGCAGCATTTCCGCCTTCCCAAAAAAAAAAATTTTTTTCCAAGCCAAAAGTGGAGTTTTTTCGGCAAAAGGAACTGCTCTGCCGGCTTTGGGTAGAAAGCTCGCGGGGCTTTTTTTTATGATAAGCTCTTAGAGCTTTTTGTTAGAGGAGGTTGGTCCGCTTTCCCCCTGGTGGGGCCCCCACATGGATGAGGAGAGCTGCGTCTTTTGGGCGGAAGCAGGGCCTGCGGTCGTCTTTCTGTTAGCTAACATTGATCTTTTGCACAAATCAGCCCGGGAAACCCAGCCTTTCCCAACGCTATCGTTTACTTCCAGGGGACTCGAACTGTTGGGAGTGCGTGGTGGGGAGGGAGACCCGGGGGAAAAAACCCGGGAGAGAGGGGGGAGGGATCTGCAGTTTTTGCAAGACCCCCTGGCCATCATTTTAACTTTTGTAGGAAGGGGCCCAGGAGATCCCGCCCTCTACCCACGGCCGGACTTTTCTTCACGCCAGGTTTTCTCAAACGGGGGGGGAGGTTGATTCCCAGGTGAGTGATGAGGTTTTGGGGCCCTGTAACCTTGGAGTCCCCCCCTTGATGTGCCCCCCTTTTAAGCCTTTTGGGAAGGGCGAGTAGCTTTTTAATGATCGTTAAAACACCCTACCCTGTCTTATTTGCCGACACCGGCTTGCCCTTTATGCTTTCTGAAAAGGCGGCCCCAAATTTGTTGATACGGTGAGACGTAATTGTGTCGGTTTACAGGAGCTGCCCGATATCCTTTGTGCCCCGTGTTTTGATTGTGCTTTTGGGTGGGCAAGTCCCCTAGCAGTAGGGATAGCCTGCTTTCACAAAGTTTCTATTTTTTGGTCTGATTTTGCTGGCCCCAGGTGACCCTAGCCCTATTGTATCGGCGCCCCACGCAAAAAAATAACATCAGAAACTAGGCAGAACCCCCCTAAACTGTTGCCGGATGGATGTCATCGTGCATGAGCAAACCTTTTGCAGAGGAAACCCTTACTGGAAGAACTGTAATCCTACCCGGGCCCTTGCGACCAACCTACCAGCCCAACCAAGGGTTGATACCCGAAGAGATTTTACACTCGCGGATTTTTTTTTCCCATGCCACTGCTACCGCATCCAGTAGTTCCAGGCCTGCTTTGTTTATTTTTGGTGACCCCCCCAAGCCGGGGAAAAAAATTTTTTTCCCATGAACAGTCCGTGACCCGAGCTGGAAGTTTTTTTTGATTATAGCTTGAGGGGCTGGGCTGATGGGGGCCCTTTTAAAGTTTTTATCCCCCAAAAAGTGGGGTGTTGATGCGTAAGTTCAGCCCCTTAAAACGTTCCATCGTCACACAGGGAGATAGTTATCAGATTTCGTTCAAAGCCTCTAGGGCGGGGATTTTGGGAATAGAACATGACGGGGCTGGTGGTCACCTGGGAGTACCAGGACTCCCAAAGGTACTATCCCACTCTTTTGGCCAAAGTCAAAAAAAGTATTAGCCTTACTTTCGTACAGCCCGGTCGAAAAAGAAATGGTAAATCGTCACAGGAAGAAAAACCCGTCCTTTTAGCCAATCCCTTTTGGGGAAACCCCTTCAGAAAAATTTATCATTGATTGTTTTGGTCCCTTACCAAGAGTTAAAGAGGGCCCCAGTTTTTGCTCACCCCATAATGGATGGGCCACCCGTACCCGGAGGCCTTTCCCCCCGCAGCATCCATCCCAAAAATGTTGTCGGGGGCCCGTTCAATTCTTACCAGGTTGGACTGCTCCCGGTTTGCATCAGACCAGGGATAATTTCCCTCTAGGATGTTTCAGGGTTTGATACCTGAGTTAGAAAAAATTTCCCGAAGTTACCGAATAAGTTAAGTACCAACAAGTTAGGCCAGTATTTTCACCCCCAAAGTCAGGGAGCCTTAAAAGGGTTCCATAACACTCTTAAGATAGCTTAAAGCCTTTTGTTTGGAGACGGGAAAGGGGATGGGACGGGGGAAATTGATCCCTTATATTTTCTGTTGGGATGTGTTCAAAAAAAATCTGGTTTCCCCCCATTTAGGATATAGGGTCATGAGGTTAGGGGCCCATGAAAGTCTTGAATGAATCAGGGTTTGGGGAGGAAAAATTTTTACCCCTGTTTTTGCTTATGTTAAAATTTTCAGGTAAAGCAAAGTGCCGTTAGATTTTGCCCACTCCCCCCTGGGTAAAGCTCAAGAACGAATGAAAATCACTTTAAATTTTAAAATTATCTCGAATGCAAAGATGCGCCCCTTCAGGTAGGCGACCGGGTGTTAGCTCATTACCCCTACCAAAGACCCTTTTGCGTCCAAGATAAGGCCCCTTTATGAGGTTTTTAAAAAAAAAAAAATAATGATGTAAACATATAATTGGAACCCCAGAGAGGCAAAGAAGAAGCGCCTTTTTCATGTAAATTTATTAAAAAAAAATTTTCAGGGACAGTCGAAACCCCAGATGGTATAGAAAAGGTAATATGGTGAACTTTAAATGTGATTGAGGAAAAATTGAAAATTTATCCCTCCATGTTGGTTCAAATTTGTGCAATTTGATGTTTTTTGTGATCTAGATAGTAAATAAAGCATCTGCCCCTGCCCAGGCAGGCGATATTAAGCATCTGATAGACCACCAGGGCCCCGGGGATTTCCTCGCCTCTGCCCATTCTTCCCCAAATGATGGGGACGCCAAGGACCCGCACCCTTTCGCCAACCCCCTTACCCCTCGCGCTAGAAAAAAGGGAATTTTTGAGGGGAAAAAGGTAGGCGTTACAGCCAGGGGCCCATCCGTCCGCATGAGTCCCCGGGGCCCCCCCAATTTCTTTTTTCCCCAAAGGGTGGGGGAGCTTTTGCCTCGCGTCGATTAAGGGAAAAAAATAAAACCACTCGACCATGTGCCCTTTTCCCCCTATCCCCGGATGGATGACATAACGACGATGTGGGCCCAGCAGTTTCGGACCAAGCTCGACCTTATCGGGTACATCAGGTGCCCTTGACCAAAAAGGGGCAAACCCCACTCACCTTTGTCACTCCATTTGGCCTCGGGAGTTTGTGCTTGCCCCCCGGGTGCGGAATCCTCCGCGACCTCCAGAGGTTTATGAACCACCAACTACAGACCTGCCTGGCTCGGGGTTTTCCTGGACGATCTGGTGGTTTGGAGTGAACTTGGGGGGACCACATTTGGAGGCTGCAGGGGCTTTTTTACACCCCGGCGAGGAATCTCACCCTGCATTGGCCAAAAAAACGAGTTTGGCCCCGCCCGAGTAAACCCCTTTTAGGCATGTGTGGGAGAAAGGGAAACTAGTCCATCAGGGTCAAAGGGGGAGGTTACCCGCATACATGTTCCAAAAAGACAAGAAAGGGGTAATGGTTTTTGGGCATGGCGGGATACTACCGTCGGTTTGCCGTAACTTTGCCCCGGTCTCTGGCTCCTTTACGAACCGCTCAGTCCCACCGGGGCATTCGTTGGTTTTGACGATGCCAAAAAGGGGTTTTGACAACCTGAAGAACCGTTGTTTGGCCCTGGTAAAAACCCACCCCCAGGAAAACCCTTTTTCACTCGGGACGCCAGCGACATGGGTGGGTTTTTTTTTTTCAGTGCTCCCGCAAAAAGAGCAAATGAGGCTTTTAAACCAGTGTGTATTTTTCCAAAAGTTCAAAAGCTACCAGAAAGCCTATCCACCATAGAAAAGGAGGTCTTTGGCAAATTTTAGCCTTTGAAAAGTTTGAAGTTTCTTTGTGGAAGTGCTTTTGTTTTTAAATTTCACCGATCATAAACCCCCCCGGGGTTTATAGACAAGGTCCCAAATTTAAAAAAAACCAGAGTGTTACGCGGGCTTTCCCTTTCAGCCCCCATTGGAAGTGCAACAATTTAGGAAAGGACAATTATGCAGATGCGTTATCGAGAGGTAAAAAACTGCTAGAGAGGTATATATTTTTTTAATATAGGCTATAGATAGGGTATTCTTTTTTATGTTCCCCCTTTCCCCCGTAGGTTAAAAAGGGCTTTGAAGGGGGGGGGGACAGGAAGGGCTTACGGCTGGCAGAGCGAAACCCCGACCCGTACGAGCTACACCCCCAGCTATTGTTTGGTTCTTCTTTTAAAAGTTCAGTTATATTATGCTATTTTGTTATTGTTAAAATTTTGTTTTTGCTAAACAAATTTAAATCCATTTTTTTGTTTGGGGAGGATTAGCAACCAACCCTCACCTGATTTGGGACTGGAGGTGGGGGCCTCCTCTTTGCGGTTAGCCCCTTTGCCCGACGGGTATCGGCCGCTTGGTTACCTCGTCTTCGTGTAAACCCGGTGGGCTTCCAGGTCGGTGTGTTTCCCGTGGGGATTAGGAAGGTCGGTCGTCCCTTTTGGCCCTCTCCATCGGGAGGGGTTATTTTTTGTGGAGTGTGATCGGTGTTTATACGGGGAGGGGTAATGGGGTGGGCCCGGGTTAACGTGAAATTACTAACTAATTAAAAACCCCGGCGAGGAACTGTTTTCATCTGCACACCTTCCTACGCGGGTAGTTATTATATTTTTGTTATATTAGAGCCATAGTACCCCACGACAGTTGGCCCCCAGGGTCATAGTTGAACAGTGTATGTCTGTCTTCTTGATCTGGTATTGTCTGTGTTCTTGATCGTCTGTTGTCTGTCTTGATCTGTCGTCTGCCCTGATTTGTTTTTCGTCTGCCGGCTTCATCTGTTTTCTGTCTGTTGTCTGAAAGTGATGGTGTTAGTCTTTATTTTTTCACGGTCTGTTTGATTGTTGATTGTCTTTATCGTCTTGATCAGTTTCGTCGCCGCCTGTTTGATAGTTGTTTTTTGTCTTTATATGTTGTCTGTCGGCTTGTCTGTCCGTTGTCTGTCTGTCGTCTGTAATTTCCCTCTTTCCGTCTGCCGCTTCCTCTGTCCGTCTGTCGTCTGTCTGTCTGTCTTTTGCTTCCCCCGTCTTCTGCCGTCCCTCTCTTGCTATCTGTCCGTCCTCTCTGTTGTCCCTCCGTCCGTCCCTCCTGGAAAAAACGTGGGTTTAAAAAGAAATAGGGAGAAATGGTTCACAAATAGGGGGGGTAAATGATTTTAATGGGCTCAGTCGCAGGTAGAGGCGGAGTCAATGGGGGTTTTAAAAAGGGTAACAATTTCATGGGGGGAGAAAGGTGGATGGGTAGTGTTAAGTAACAGGAACTACCACGTTAGGTTCACGGCCCCTTGTAGTTCCTTTTTTTCTTAATTTTACGTTCTTATGTCCCTCATCTCTCTTATCCTTTTCTATCCTGTCTCTTCTCCCTTTTTTCGATTTTTTTATCTGTCACTCATTTTTTTTTCTTCATTTTCTTAATCTTTTTCTCTTTTTTGTTTTTTTATCTCCAACATCCCCCCCTTCTTCATGACGCTCCCATTTTTCTCTATTTTTTTTTTTTTCCCTCCTCTTCTCTCTCCTCCTCCTTCTTCTCTCTCTCTCTCTCTTCTCTCTCTCCCTCTCTCTCTCTCCTCTCTTCTCTCTCTCTCTTCTCTTCTCTCTCTCCCTCTCTCTCTCTCTCTCTTCCCCTCTTCCTTTTCCTCCTCTTTCTCTCGTGGTTGTGTCCGATTTCGGGCTCCGGGTTTACTAAGGTACGGTTTGAATTGGTTTCCCCCCTGCCTTCGGTTTAATGACTTGGGATATTAGTCTTAAGGATCACGTGACTTAATTCCCAATCGTTCAGTACAAAAGGCATGTAAAAACCCTATGGAGTGTGTCGAATCTTTACAGGGTTGCACACCCTTTTAATGAGGACCCACAGCGAATCCTCCCTTTTAAAATTACACACCTGGGGGGCAGCACCAAGGAGGTACTTCACACAATAAAAACCCGTGATTTCCTTTGCGTGCACTGGCTCCAGTGGGAGTGGTTGTTGTGTTTGGGGCCGCTGCGCTGGCAGAGGGTAACAACTCTCTGGGCCAAGGAGACACCTGGTGGTTTTCCACAGGGGGTAAATTTCGGGAGGGCACAGGTGATGGTAGTGGAGGTGGAAAAAAAAACGGGAAAATTGAGGATAAAACCCATTGATTTCTCAAATTATCATTTTTATGTGCTCGTTTGAAAAAAAAAACAATGCAGAATAAAAGGGTAATAAAGGAAGGTGTATTACTATTAGTTACATAATGCTTACTTTCTGATAAAAGTTCAATTGATCATTTTAAAAATTTAATTTTTAAGATGTGTGGAAGGAAGGAATATTTTTTTAGATGTTTTAATGAAAAATGTGATAAAATTTGGACCAAAAAAATCTAAAAAAGAGATAAGAAGAAAAAAATCGAATGTCTGTCTGTGTGTCTGCATCTGTCGTCTGTCTGCCCGCCCTTTTGTTTGTCTGTCTGTCGTTTTAATTCACCCCGCCCTTAAAAGAATCCGCTTTAAAATTTCCCCTTCTTGAGTATTTTTTTCCTTTCTAATTTAAATTTTTAACATCATTTTTAGTAGGTTTTTTCTACTTCAGTTCATGATTCGAACCCGGTATTTTTGACCCCCATTCAACCCCTCAGTTTTTACATTTGTTTAGCATCTCCTGCGCCTCCCCAACAACCGGGCGTACCAAGGGAACTTGGGTATTGATTTTCCCAAAAAAAAAGTAGCGATCCATCATTTCAAGGATGGTTCCTTACCTCTCACTCAAGATACCGTACTGACCCCCTTACCACGTCTCCCCCTTCCCTTCTCCTCTCCCCTCTTTTCCTCTCTCTCTCTTCTCTCTCTCCTCTCTCTCTCTCTCTCTTTTTTCTCTCTCTCTCTTCTTTTTTTTTTTTTTTTTTTTTTTTTTTTTTTTTTTTTTTTTTAAAAACTTATACATCTGGTTATTAGAGCTAAAGCTTAGGTTTTTCACTAGAGCTATCTATGCACATTAATATAAAAAAGACATTTTTATTAATAAAAATTAGGGCCCTCAACAGCTGTTCACCCCCCGCTTAAAGTTTGTACGAGGGTGGGGTGGAGGTAGTTTTGGGGAACAATGGCACAGGGCGGCCGTAGGGGGAAGAAGGAAGGGTGTGCTCTGCTGGAGAAGGGCCAGTCACTTGCCCGTCTGTTTGGGGGGGAAGGGGGTTGGGGGAAGGGGCGGGGGGCCTGGGGAGCTTGATGGCGCCCGGCGGGGGGTGGGATATTTAGTGCCGTGCAGACAATTTTAAACCCCCCCACACCCTGCGCTCCCGGATGGGGGAAGGAGTCAGGGGGTGGGGGGACGTTTCGTAAAAAAGTCGTGGGCTTCCTTTGGGCGCGGTCTAGTGTGGCCAGGAAGAGGGGGGCAGGAAGACCATGTAGGGGGGGGATTTCCCTTAGGGGACGTACCGGCCTTTACAGAACCTAAACCCCTTGGCATCTAGAAGGGGGGGGGAGAGCGCCGGAACAGTGAGTCTCCCGGCCGAGTTTTTAGCTACTTCCGGCAGACTGGTGAAATTTGGGTTTAAAAAAAAAAGGGGGGGCTTTTTTTGCCCCCCGGGGCAAATTTTCTCAAATTAGCGAAGGAAAGAACATCATACGAAGGATCCAATAACAGGCATAATATAGTCAGAGGGCGGAGGAATAGGAGAATCAGCCATTCATCAACCAGAGTGGAATTTTCAGCAAAGGTTTGAGCGAAGAGTTCAACTTAAGAAATAGATGAGACAGCTGTGGAACCATCTGGGTGAAGCATAGGAGGGAAAGATGCAGAAGAAAAATTGTTAGAGATGTTATTTGCTAGATGCCAGAAGTCACGAGAGGAATTTGATTCAGGAAGATTTTGACATTTTCTATGAATGAAGGAGTTTTTGGTAAGTTGAAGTATAGATTTGGCATGATTACGGGCAGAAATATAAAAGGCATGAGTTTCAGGAGATGGATGGTTACGGTACCGTCTGTGAGCCGCCTCTCTATCTCGGGCAGCATGAGAACAAGCAGAGTTAAACCAAGGTTGAAGGGCTTTAGGATTAGATAAAGTGTGTGGAATGTACGCCTCCATGCCAGACACTATGACCTCAGTTATGCGCTCTGCACAAAGAGATGGGTCTCTGACATGGAAGCAGTAATCATTTCATGGAAAATCAGAGTACTACTGCCTTAGGTCTTTCCACTTAGCTGAGTTGAAATGCCAGAAGCACCTCCGCTTAGGTGGGTCCCGAGGCGGCACCGGAGCGATAGGATAGGTTACAGAAATAAGATTGTGATCGGAGGAACCCAACGGAGAGAATAGTTTCACAGAACAAACAGAAGTGTTAGTAGTTAGAAAAATATCAAGAATGTTATTGGTAAGAGGGATGCTGAACAGATGCAAACTCAACGGTTTTTGTGAAATGTGTAAAAGGGGAGGCGTTCAGGCAAAAAAGATTTCCCCCATTGTTAACGCCTATACGACCACCCTGTCTTTACGATTAAAAAACAAACAGTTCATCCTGCCATTCAGTAACTGATCTGTTTTTTGCTTGTTTATATATATTGATCACCTGGCAATTCTACTTATACTGCATAATTATTCTCTTCTCAAAGGCGTTAAGTACTGAAATCTTAAAAAAAAAAGTCGGATTATAAAGGCCGGTTCCCACTAGCCCGCTTGTACGGCCGCCGTTGCAGTTCACCGCCCAACGATGACGTCACAATGACGTCACAAAAAAGTCGACCGCACCGCCGTACCGCTATACGGCTGCCGTACAAAGTTAAAATCAAGGCATCTCTCCCGCTCGCGCGGTGTCCGCTCGAGCGGAGGTGCAAACTGTGCCCTGTTACCATAAATACCACTCAAGCGGTGATGATGGTGACGTCATTGTTGGGCGGTGTACGGCAACGGCGGCCGCAGAAGCGGGCTAGTGGAAACCGGCCTTTAGAGGAAAGTCGCCGTAAGACAATGCCATCTCTCGTGCATGCTTTGCTCCTCAAAAACCAGCGGCTCAGGTGAGGAGTCCACTAAATAGCAGGAAAGTACTCCAGTATCTGTCCATACCACGAATGAAGAGACCGTGGATGATATTGTTTTTAATGTGGCCAATGCCCTTGATAAGGTCTTATCTGACATCTGTATGTTATGGGCTGAACTTTTCGTTCTTTTGCGAACGAGACCTATATTTGTGATATGTCATTTACCATGAGCATTCTTTGATTAATCTCCAGGAAACAAGTCAGATTCCAAAGCCATGTAGAGAGAGGTCCAAGACAAATCTCTGGTAAGACCCATATATCAAGGATTTTCTAAGACCATCTCTACAGGATATCAATATATATTTTTCACAACAAAAACTTTGAACATTATTCCAGCTCCTTAAAATATTAATGCTGTAAAACATTTGCAACTCAATGCTGAACTAATAAAGGGAAGGTCAAAAACAGCGACATAGGTGGATTTCATCCAAGAGGAGAAATAGCTGGTGGCCAAAACTGGACTCTGCGCCGATTGCCCGAAACTTTTTTAAGCTTTTAGTTTTCGCTGAAAGCATGACTGTTCATGGCTTCATGCCCTCCGAAATGGTGCTGATCATTTTCTGTACATATCAGCACTTGAGAAGGTAGTTTCCTTGTCCTTGACTGATATTCATGCAGGAACATCACAAGTGAATATATTGAATTTTGTAAAATAGCTACAGGAAATGCTAGAAAATGAAATATATTCAAATTAACTTGTGATTAAACTGAAATACCATATTAATAAATTCACTCATATTATTAACTCATAAATTATATACATATATATATATATATATATATATATATATATATATATATATATATATATATATATTATTATATATATGTGTGTGTATGAAAAAATACCCTTGGGCATAAGCTCCAAGGGGAGCTTGAGTTGTGGTTGGATATAACATGATCGACCAAATTCTACAAATGTTTGGAGAATAAGTATGTGTTTATAATAGTGCGGTATGGTTGGGGCAGTTGGAACGTGACATCTAAGGCTTTAATTTTGTTTGGTTTGGGGGGAGAGGGCAACCACGGGGGGTTTGCTAAGAAAATTGATTTCTCAGATACTTTGGCATCAACGATAAAAAGGTCCTTGCGATATAATTTATCAAGCATTTAAAAGTCCACTGACTCTCATTATGCAAGGCATTTTATTTAATGCCCGAACTTGTGAATGTTCCTGCGCGGTGAGGGAAGCTGTAAAACATAGTAACTTCTTTTATTTATAACAACGTAACGAAATGATTACCCCAATGAGTACCCCAACCCAGAAAACGTCCTTTTATTGCATTCATATTAATTCCTACAGATGTCCCAATCAATGAATGAGATTGGAAAGTGGCGAGTAAGAGGCGCGGGCAAATTGAGGACACCTCCTTTAATGGCCCCGTGCCTAATTGAGTGGATAATTCCCTCTAATGAGGATTTTATCCACTCAATTCAGCATGTGTTGGAAGCCTAGCATATATCTGAATATAATTAGGTATGTTTTGCAGATAATATGTA
This sequence comes from Chionoecetes opilio, assembly GCA_016584305.1. Lineage (NCBI taxonomy): Eukaryota > Metazoa > Arthropoda > Malacostraca > Decapoda > Majidae > Chionoecetes > Chionoecetes opilio. The sequence continues at coordinate 132,674 of JACEEZ010002997.1, forward strand.
ATAAGAAGTTCATATATAGGGAAGTTAGACATGTCGGATAAATAAACGTCCGTATCTCAGGACATGTTTTTTTTATGATATTCAACTGAATATATAATGCTTTATACAACTGCAATTTCAAATATGTAAATTTTTCGAATAAAGCATTGTAAGAACTATAAATATATGAATGTATTCAAATTAACCTATGTACTATAAGTTTATTACTAGAGAGGAAAAAGCATAAAAAATGTGGTTGAAATATGACAAAAAAATTGTTAATACATCATTATTGCAATGCTATGAATGAAAATACATGTATTTGTACAGGAAAGTCTTATATACAGCCTTGTATAGATAATATTTTTCTATAATTTTCATATAGGATATATTGTATCATGATGCCGTTAGGTAAGATATATTTGGCAACTCTCCCTCCTTGACCCCGTATATAAATATGGTAGACACGTGACCTCATCCCCTCTCCTAGTCACTCGCCCAGCTCAGACCCTGGTCACTGATTCACGCTCATTCGTCCTCGCCCAGGCGGGCCTTGTCTTTGCCTGCCCTACCATCCCCTGTTCCTCTGTATATTTGTGTATAATATATCAACATCTGACGACAACTACCGAAGATGAGTATTTCTCTATACCCCACATACTTATAAGGGACACACGCTTAAGACAAGACAGACAAGATAACAAGATAGCAAGAGAAGCAACATTGCGGCGCTGATTTAAAGATTGAAGACAGTCAGTCAGAGGAGGGGAGTTGATGAGACGAAAAACATTTGACTCAACCCTGTTTAGAAGAGCTGTATGAGTGGATCCCCCCCAAACATGTGAGATATACTCCATACATGGGCGGATAAGACCTTGTACAGAGCAAGCAGCTGGGAGGGATAAAAAAAATGGACGCAAACGCCACATGAAACCTAACTTCTTAGAAGCTGTTTTAGCAAGAGATGAGATGTGAGATTTCCAATTCAGTCAGATATTAAGTAAAGCATAGTCCACGAATGTTCATTGTAGGAGAAGGAGATAGATGAGTGTCTTTGAAGATGAGGGGATAGTTATCTGGTAGGTTTTGTCGAGTAGATAGGTGAAGAAATTGGGTTTTTAAGGCATTGAACAATGCAAGGTTTGCTGTGCCCCAATCAGAAGTTATAGAAAGATCAGAGGCTAGGCGCTCAGTGGTTTCTCTCCGTAAATCACTTAGTTCCTGCTGAGTTGGACGTCTAATAAACGAAGTAAAAAAATGAAGGGTAAAATCATCAGCGTAGGATTGGATAGGGCTTTGAATTAGATTTAGAAGATCAATTATTAATAATAGAAAGAGAGTGGGTGATAGGACAGAACCCTGAGGAACACTACTATTGATAGACTTAGGAGAAGAATAATGTCCGTCTACAGTAGCTGTAATAGAACGGTTTTAATGGAAACTTAAGATGAATGTACAGAAAGAAAGATATATACCGAATGAGGGTAGTTTGGAAATTAAAGATTTGTGCCAGACTCTATCAAAAGCTTTTGATATGTCAAGGGTAACAGCAAAAGCTTCACCGAAATCCTAAAGGAGGATGACCAAGATTCAGTTAGGAAAGCTAGAAGATCGTCAGTAGATCACCCTTTACGGAAATCGTACTGACTATCAGATAGAAGATTGTGAGCAGATAGATGCTTAAGAATTTTCTTATTAAGTATAGATTCAAAAGCTTTAGAAAGGCAGGAAGTCAACGTAAAACGAAGTTGATGTACATTCAAGTCACTCGGAGGTTGCCCTCTTTAATAGCTTGTAGCGTCTGTAGGCTAATAATCTTGAAGACCCCGGTGTTATTTGCCTTCAAGTTTCTTTTGAGGGCTGTGATGGTTGGTTCTCGCCCGTGGTGGCGCAGGCAGGATATTTTGAATGACGCTTGTGATGATATGAGGCTCATGCCGCCCCCCTGTGTCCATCGATTCACTTGTTGGTCGATGTTAGAGTTGATGGGTAGTATGTGGCTATTCTTTGGCCACTCGGCGATGGAAGAAAAATCTTTTCCGGCCGGGACTTGAACTGATGATATCGAGGTCACCACTTCCATGTTCTAACCACTCAGCCACCGCCTCCCTATTGCTTATGTTAGGCAATAAATACTGTCGTGTGTGGATGTGGTTTAACTTGATCAGGCTAAGTAAATAGACCTGACATATATGTTATGTTAGGGCTGACATATCAGGTTAAAGTCACACTACGATTACGTATCACATCTTTGACCAAACAGTAAGTGTGTGAAGCAGTTCACCATCTAATTATCAATTAAACATGATTATGTATTACGCTATGCTGGCATATTAAGTTTAAGTTTTCCAACTTCGATTGACAGCACGAGTACAGGTGTTCCTATCAGTTAATGTAAGAATGTGTTGAAAATTGTGGTAGATTTTTTTTATCTCTGAACTAGAAAACAACATTATTCGCAATTGCTAGGTTTAGACCGTTTAGTAACTAATACTCTGTGGTTTATCAAGCTTCCAAACTTCCTAACAAACTTAAACTATTCGTCGCCTTATCCCCTTTATAGCAGTAACGCGTTTGCCTGCTGGACGAACACAGGGCTTGATACCAAGAGTAGCAACTGAACTCACCTTGACCTGGCTCACGTATTTCACGATGAAATAAATGCTTGTACACCTCAAGACTCTTCCGTGCACGCTTTCACAGAATCCCCATAGTTACATGTATTATGGTAAGCAGTGTCAAGGACACTGCAGTGGATGCCTGGAGTTACAGGCAGTGGATGCCGATCCTCCCATTGACGAAACCGCACCCTCTCTTGACGAAGTCAGAGAGGCTGTAGCAAAGTTGAAGGGTGGAAAGGCAGCTGGTGTTTGTAATATCAGTGCGGAGCTCCTCAAAGCTGGGGGTGAGGCCATGATCCGCGGGTTGCATGCTGTCCTGACTGCCGTGTGGCAATCAGGTACCATTCCTCCTGACTGGAAAAGGGGGCTGGTCGTCCCTATCTGGAAAGGGAAAGGGGACCGTCAGGACTGCAACAATTACCGCGGTATTACACTGCTCAGCGTACCAGGCAAGGTGCTTGCCCATCTATTGCTGACACGAATTCGCAGTCATCTGGTGAAGCATCAGAGACCTCAGCAGTCTGGGTTCACGCCTGGTAAGTCAACAACGGACCGTATCCTAGCGCTTCGTGTCCTGGTAGAACGCCGACGTGAGTTTCGACAGGGGATGCTTGCAGCCTATGTTGATCTCAAGAAGGCGTTTGACTCAGTGCATCGTGAGTCACTCTGGATTTTTTTGCGACTTCGAGGGATTCCTGCAAGGACTATTGGTTTGATAACTGGTCTGTATTCTGGGACTGCGAGTGCTGTGAAGTGTGGGGCAGGTGTACCCAGCTTCTTTCCTGTGAATACAGGAGTGAGGCAAGGGGCGTCCTTGCCCCATCACTTTTCAACGCTTGTATGGACTGGGTATTGGACAAGGTTGTAGATCAAAGGGATTGTGGAGCATCCGTCGGCAACACCAAGATCACTGATCTTGTTTTTGCCGATGATGCAGTAATCTTTGCTGAGTCGCTGGAGGTCCTGGTGATGGCTCTCGAGGCGCTGCCACGGGGGAGGCAAAGCCTTTAGGACTTGAGGTCTCCTGGCTCAAGACCAAGGTCCAGGTATTTGGAGACTTACTAGATGAAGCAGTACAGTCTGTTCATGCGTGTGCGAGGACATTGAGATCTTGGAAAGTTTTACATACCTTGGTAGCGCAGTCCATAATGACGGCGGGTCACGTCAAGAAGTCTTACGACGGATTGGCATAGCCCACGGTGTTTGGACTCGCTCAGCGGGAGTATTTGGCGTTGTCGGTACCTGTGCAGGAGGACAAAGATCCGGATCTTCAAGTCGCTTGTGATCCCTGTCTTACTCTATGGTTGTGAGACATGGACACTAAATAGTGACTTGAAGAGACGAATCAATGCCTTTGGTAATAAGTGTCTTCGCAGAATCATGGGTATCGCTGGGATGATTACGTGTCAAATCAGCGATTGCACCGTGAGACTGAATCGAGGCCTATTACCTGCATAGTCCGTCAGCGCCAACTTCGGCTATATGGGCATGTGGCAGGCTACCCTGAAACCGATCCTTCCCATGGGGTTTGTATCTGTAAGAGACAATCCGGCGTGGAGGAGGGCAAGGGGGCTCCCACAAGGCTCGTGGCTGGGGCAAGTTGATGTTTCTTGTCGAGAGCTGCTTGGTATGGGAAAGGAGCCTGCATGGGAACTCGCGCGTGGTGACCCCCGGGAGTGGCGTCGTAGGGTGGGCGAGGCGACGCGCCCCCCGGCGTATGCCCCAATGATTGATTGATTGTTTGAGTTCAAGGAGTACATGGACACAGTGCTACCAAGACTCGTGTTTGGCTCGTCGTCACGATTTCTGGTCTTCCATATCCAAAGAAATAAACATCTGTCTATGACCGCTTTCTTATACTAAATTTGCCTCTTATCATATTCATACGCCTTGCCTGTGAATTTGATTTCCGTGCTGCTCTCCTATCACCTCCACTATGACCTTCAATGGTGTGGCCCACGCTCGTTGTACTTACTTGGTCAGCCAATCAGTCAGTTACTCCAAAACGCTCAGCAAAAATTCATTAGCTATAAATATAATCATCGCTATTCAAAAAGACTTGAAAATATACTATCGAACATCAATTTTGACACTAGTAGGGAATACTTGCTAGTGGGTGTCTGACAATTCGGTGTAGTGGTTGTGGTTGTAGACATGGTGGTGACAGTGGTTATTATTATTATTATCAACAATAACATTGTTAAGATGATAAAGTAATCTAATAATAAAGACATGATAAAGATGGTATTAGGAATAGTGATGGAGGTACCACTAGTGATAATAGTGGTGGTTATGATAGTGAGTCAATAACTTTTGGTCTGAGAGTATGATGACACAAGTGAGATTGGTAGTGAAAGTGATATTGATTGCGATGAAGATGGTAAAGATAAACATGACAATGGTGGTGGTAATAGGAGTGATACTGAATAGAGCGCTTTCGCGACCATTTTAGCCCGGTCTAGACTGGCTCAGGCCGGGATGGACTCTGTTTTCGCAAAGCGGGCTAGACCGGGCTGGAACGGGCTGGACTTTGCCAGAGCGACGAGCAGGACCCCCTTGGCCCCAGTGAGGGGAGAACTGGCGCATGCGCACTACAGTCAGCGAGGAAGACGACCAGGAGCTTCCTGTGCCGCTAATAAGACCTGAAACACCATGATGGCCGACCGTCAAGACAAAGTATTTTCACGAAAAATTGCAATATTCGCAATTTGCTGGAAATAACATCTTGGGAAATGAGTGTACCGTCAATAACACTATAGTCGGCACTGCACTAATGTCGCCAAGCGCCAAATATTATGCATTTTAGCATCACTGCAGACTTGTATGTGCCTCTGAAGACATATGTAGTGTGATTTACATAATGTACAGGTCTCTTCAGTGGCACATACAAGTATGTAGAGTGCTAAAACTCGTAATATATGATGCCTGGCGACATTAATGCAGTGGTGACTATAAATATTATTATTGACGGTAAATAAAATGGGAAAATCCCATTTCATATTACCGTCTATTTCCGGCCTGGCAAACGCCGCGAAAACGCGCTATAGTCCTTGAGCCAGACCAAAAGTAATGCTCCGGCGGGGGGAGTAATTCTCATTATGATTTTCCATTAGACCAATGTCTCAAGTGTCAGAAAAGGTGTGATGGACATCTGAGAACGTAGCTTAGTGCCGGATGGACGCCATCTTTGAAACCACCCAGCGCGAAAATGCCCATTTGGTGGGGTACATTGTTGCACGTGTATCTGGACTTCTATACTAGCTATCGATGTGCGGTTGACGACTAAATATACGTCCAATGTGTACCGTCTAAATAAAAAATAATATGAAGCATTTTGTTATAGATTAATTATTATAAAAATCAATTATCGAAAAAAATCATATATTTTTCAATATTTTATTATTAGACTTGTACTTTTTTTAGTGAAACAACACTGGTATGATTTTCCAAATTATGCATTTTGCTACACCGTTTATCTGTTTATAAAAATAACTCAACAAGTACAACATATCATCCACCACGAGTTTACAACAAATATATGTAAAGAGGCATAAAATGACTTAGGCCGCCGCTGGCATTATCTATTCTGACGATAACGCAAGTTAGGAATGTCGTACGGAGAGGATTTAACACATACGATATCTAATAAGCAGGCGGAAATTGTTACATAGGAAATCTGCACTTTGGTGGCCATCTTGGATTTCAAAATGGCCGCCAATTATATTAATTATTCATTACTAGAGTTTGGAAAGACGTATGGAGCTGATTTTAACACCATACGATGTATATTCCTAATAAGCAAGCGGAGGTATCATTGAATATGTCATGTTTTAGTCAAATAACACCGGTATGATCTTCCAAATTATACATTTTGCTAAACCGTTTATCTGTCTATAAAGATTTTCAGGCAATTTGGCCTGCATTATAATAGGAGAACAAACATATGCTATACAATATACAGTGCACACAAAGTTAATCATCAGAGTCGCCATCAGAGTCATTGGCATCCTGAGCCACGATAGCATCATCCTGCACCATGTTGGAGCATCCTGCAGCTTACACACAACAGTGCACTTCAACCCATTCAGTATGCAGGAGCAATCTGACGGTCGACACGTCCTTCTGCATGTGCATGAGATGAGATTCAAGACGACATCTGGAGCTGGTAGACCCGCCATCCATCGGATTTTGAGCGAACCGCCATCATCGAGTTCCCAGCCATGTCCTGCTGATGGTGCTGGTACGTCTGGCAGGTTTTCAAGGCTGCGTCGCAGATAGCGCCCTGATAGTTGGCCCTAAGCGTATGCTGCATCAAGGAGTCTTCACAAGGCGGCAATTGTCCAGATTCGATCTGGCCCTTCTTTGCACAGAACATGTGATAACGGAGTGAATTAGCACCGACGATCTTCGTGTTCCTGGCGTACAGCTGACACGTGAAGGCCTGAATGCTATTGAAGACGTCTGTTGGTACATTCCACGAAGATCCCAGATCTGTGAATGCTTGAAGATACAGATCATTCGCTTGCACAAGCTTCAAAGCCTTTATCTTTCCTTGGCATAGCCAGAGCACTAACAGTGTCACACCCGCTCCATGCATGAAACCCTGCAAGCACTGCAAACTCCAGACCCCAATACCGCAGCCAACTTTCCAACGTCAATCATTCTGACTCGAACCTTTGTTCCTCGTCTGATGAAGAGCTGACTATCGATGGTTCTGCTGAGATGAAGACTGATGATCAGAACGTCGGTGTCATCTGCCACTAAGATGATCGTCTTGTAGTGGGTAGCGGCGTGCTTTGCGTGGAGAAACATACGCGTGTCTGCTTCCTCGTGGCTACATTCGAGTGCTTGCACCAACTTCACCTATCGCGGGTCAGTACCAGACATTTTTCACACAGGTGACATACAGTGTTCTGTTGCCTAGCTTTTCGCGATTTGTTTCATGTTTCCACGACTCCGCCAGAAACACAACCAGTTTCTCCTTTGTCTGGCTGCAAGCAAGGAGACGCGCCAGTTCATGATTTTGTGTGCGGGTCTGATCTCGCTGAAACTGATGCCTTCATTTGAACCGCGGTTCACACGCTCAGCTGCTTTGATGGATTCTTCTGTGTATGTGTCAAAGACAACATCGATGCGCTCACTGCCTTGACCAGCGTGAAGCGCTGCAGCAAGGATGCGGTCAGATAGTTCTTCGAACGTGGTCGTTCTCGCCATGCATCTTTTGTATGAGAGCCATCGCATCAGTTATTGTTGCACTTCGCTTGTCAACGTTATCGGCTGTTCCACAAGACCTTCCATGTGTTTCGCAAGTGCAACTTTGTTCGTTTTTTCATGACCCATCAACGTTTGCCAAAGACCATGGTAACGGCCCTAGTGGGTGACAAAGGACAAGTTGCATGTCGAGGTTCCTTGTCTTGGCGATGAGTATCATGGTGGCAAACAGTTGTCTGTCAGCTCTCAGGACGATCCCTTGTTTGTGGCCTTCACAACTTTCTGCTTGATCTTACAAAGGTCTTCAAGTTTAGCTTCTTCACTGTGTCATAAAAGCCTGTTCCCTCTTTAAGACGTTTCTGGAAGCTTTGATACGCCGCTTCCCCCTTTTGCAGGGCGTTGAGTAGGTCATTAGAAACGTCCTCCCTCGCAGCCGCTCCGGTAGATATACTGAGAAGACATGACGGATCACCGGCGAATGGATTGGTCCAGTCATTTTCCAGTAGATCACAGATAGCTGTGACGCCAGACTCATCACGTTTGATGCGAGAAGTAGACAAGTCAGGGTGCTTGGCGTGAGATGTGTCGCTGCCATTCACAAGGATAGTTTCTCGTAGTTGCCTCAGTGCAGCAGCCCGATTGTCTGCAGTTAGATAGTATCGTGACACAGCCCCTTGTCGAAGACTAAAACCTCGTGTTCCTCCAGCTGTTTGCGTATCTTTGTTGACTGTTTCTTCTGTTGTGAACATGTTAGATGGCGCCACAATACAACTCTATAATAGAGTTGTATGTGGCGCCATCTAACATGTTCACTTTTAGTTCTTAAGCCACCCCCCCCCCCCCCCTCAGAAATTAATCAGGTCACCGCAACAAATCTCAGACTGAGATATAGAATATAGAATATAGATATAGAATAGACTGACGTCACTTTCGGCACTGGGTTCTGTGGGTTGATTATCGGCGGGAAATTCCAACTGACATAGTTTCGGTTTGTGGAAAGTGCATGCCTTTTCATATATTTTTTGTGTACACTCGTGGTGGATGATATGTTTTAGTTTTTGAGTTATTTTTATAGACAGATAAACGGTGTAGCACAATGCATCATTTGGAAAATCATACCAGTGTTGTTTCACTAAAAAAAGTACAAGTCTAATAATAAAATATTGAGAAATATATGATTTTTTTTCGATAATTGATTTTTATAATAATTAATCTATAACAAAATGCTTCATATTATTTTTTATTTAGACGGTACACATTGGACGTATATTTAGTCGTCAACCGCACATCGATAGCTAGTATAGAAGTCCAGATACACGGCAAACAATGTACCCCACCAAATGGGCATTTTCGCGCTGGGTGGTTTCAAAGATGGCGTCCATCCGGGCACTAAGCTACCGTTCTCAGATGTCCATCATGCATTTTGTGATACCTGAGATATTGCCCTAATGGAAAATCATAATGAGAATTACTCCCCCCGCCGGAGCATGCACTTCAAAATATGGCCGGTTGGCTCAAGGACTACTAAAAGTGGTAGTGAAAATAAGCAACGTAATGATGATGATAGGGGTGCTGTGTTCAACGACGATGGTGGTGATAGTGATGGTGATAGTTACTGAGATGAAGACCTTGCAGGTGGGAATGATTTAGTGAAAGTATTGTGAAGGCTTAAAAGAGGAGGAACAGGAGAAGGTAGGGAAAATATCACTAGATATCTATCTAAAAAGAGATCAATGAGTAGAAGTTAAAAATCAGACAAAACCAGATATGTACCTGAAGGAGAACAAAGGGTATAGGGGTAGGGAGGGAAAAAAAAAACATCTGATATTTACATGCAAGAGCAGGGAGGAATAGCAAGAAGAACGAGAAACCTGAGATTTACTGAAGGAGAATGCACGTGGATGGCGTGTGAAGTGACTGGTTTCGCTGATCAGACAGGTGAAGTCCCCAGGGCACCTCCCACAAGCACAGCGGCATGGCTTCCTTCCTCCCCTGCTGGTGGCGTAGGAGGGAAAAGAGCACATAAAGGGAAGGTTAACAAACAGAAAGAGGTGACAGAGAGGCACAGCAAAGCAGACGAGAGAGAGAGAGAGAGAGAGAGAGAGAGAGAGAGAGGGAGAGAGAGAAAGATGAGAGAGAGGAGAGAGAGAGAGAGAGAGACAAACTGAGAGAGAGAGAGGAGAGAGAGGAGGAGAGAGAGAGAGAGAGAGAGAAGATGAGAGAGAGAGAGAGAGAGAGAGAGAGAGAAGGAGGAGAGAGAGGAGAGAGAGAGAGAGAGAGAGAGAAGAGAGAGAGAGAAGAGAGAGAGAGAAAGAGAGAGGTGAGACGAGGGAGAGAGAGAGAGAGAGAGAAAAAATCATGGGTAAAAATCAGACGTGCAAAATAAATACGAATATATCACAATGTAGGAATAATTTTTGGGTTCAATATTCATCATGGAAAATGAGTGGGAGTGTGGTAGCGAATGAGTGGGAGTGTGAATTGTAGGTATACGTATACTATACTTGTACTATGGGTGTACCTTGTTTGTGTGTGTGTGTGTGTGTGTGTACACTGTACATGGCTACCATGTAAACATAAGTCTGACGAAGCTCCGCAAAAAAAAAAACATTTCCCAATATATCCCGAACTTACCCAACCACCGAATAATGCATAACTATACACAGAGCTGGGCAGTATTAAATACATTTGCATTTAAAAACGTGTTTGAATACATTTGGTGTATTTGTATTTATAAATACATTGGTTTTCATGTATTTAAATACAGTATTTAAATACTTTTATGAGTTTTAAAAATACTTGATTTAAATATAAAATTTAAAAAAAACGTAAAATATTTTTTTTATCAGTTAATTTGGCCAAAAACCCCAATCAAATCGGGGCAATCTGATGTTACAGGAACCCGGGGTTTCCATTTATTTATAATAAAGGGGTAGGGCCCCAGGGGGTAGCCTCCCCTAAAATTACTGTGAAATCAAAAAATAAAATTTCGCTTTCGACAGTTATATCGTTTTTATTTTGAAAAATGGGTCTATGAGGTTACAACCCCGGAAAATTTCAGAAATCAAAAATTTTGGGTCTGTCATGCGGAAGTGCCCCAAATTCGGTATGTTTTTTTTCCGGGGTTAAATCCTATGTAAAAAAGCGAGATGATGGGGGAAAACCCCTAATTTTCATTTATCGGATGAAATTTTTAAAAAGGAGAGGAATGCAACACGAAAAAAAGCAGCGGTGTGGGGAAAAAGGGCCCTGCACTTTTAAATGTTAAACCCCCCCTTCTTGGACCCCCCTAATATATATATATATAATATTAATAATAAATAATATATATATTATTATATATAATATATATAAATATATTTTATATATATATATAATAATTTTTTAATATTATAATATATATTATATATAAAATATATATATATTATATATATATAAAATATTATATATATATAAAATATATTATATATATATAATATTTTTTTTTTTTTTTTTTTTTAAAATTTTTGATTTTTAGATTTTTTTTGTTTAGTTTTTTTTTGCCATTTATTTAATATTTTTCAGTTTCAGCGTAAAAAGGCAAAAATTAAAAAGGGGTTTTGAGACATCAGACAAATTTTCCTTTTTATCGAGATCCCCACTGATACGGGGCCCAACATCAGCTGGACATCGGCCCAAAGGGGTTGCGCTCGGGGACGTTTGTGGCGCTAGCCGAGCCACGTCCTACGGAGGATCCTGCTCAGCCCACCCACCCCCCAGTGTCTATGGGCCCCCCTTCCGCAAGATTAACAAAAGGGACGGACAGCACAAGCGCGGGGGATTGACAACCCGCTCCTTTTGCCAAGCTTCGGTGTGATTTCCGCCACTTTCCGGGGGCCTCCTTCTGGGGTTTAAAAAAAGCGACGGTTCAGCATTTTTGGCAGCCTTCATGGGGGACTGTGTTGGGGACTAGTGAAAGAAAGTCTCGAGTAACAAGCAGAGTGGGGGAAAAAAGTTTAATAGGGAAATATAAAACAACAGTTTCGCGTAAAAAGCAAAGATAAATGGAGTTTTGATACAGAAAAATTTTCCCTTGCTATTGGGGTTTTTCCGGGCTCCTGTCCCTTTGCCGCTAAGGGGTCTTTTAGTATTTATAATTTGGGGGGAGTGAAAAACACTTTTTTTTTTTTAAATGACTCGGAATAGTTGGGAAACTGTGCCAATGTAACCCAAATAATACTTTAAAAAATTTCACGTGTCTAATCCAATATCTTCAGGTGCCCCAATAGTACTGCAGATAGGTGAAATATTTGGAAGAATTGTGGGTTTGGTGAAACAAGCATGAAATTTGGCAGACAATTAAAAAAGGTGCTTGGGAAGATATTTGGCTATAGGGCCATTCCAGATTTATTCCATGAGCGGAGTGCCTGCCATTTTACAAAATGGCTGCCAAAATATCTTCTCGGATGTTGTATCCGCCATAGCAATGGTGCTCTGTGCACTCATGCTTTTCCTCTACTTTTGAACAGAAGAGACATGCACAGATGTCATCTGCACAAGATGCGCGATCACTGAGCCGAGCCATGGAAGAGATGGGGAACCCGTTCGCTGAATACAGCAGTGATCTCCTTGTCCTTAACAGCAGAGACGTTGTGGACACAGCAGTGGCAGACACAGTGCGGCAGATGGAGAAACTTGGACTCGAGCAGTATGAGACATATGTTGAAGAGAGGCTTGTGAACCAGACTGTGCCTATCACAGATCCCATCAAGCGGAACAACCTCCATCTTTTCAGCCGGCCACCAGTCAGAGAGAAGTCAAGGAAACAGCTACAGATGTCATCCCTGAAGAACGACTGTTCGCTCTGCTCCAGGCTGTACATTGCCTCCCAGATACGCCATGGTGATTTGGACGAGTTCTTTCAGCACGAAAACCAGGCCTGTCCACCGTCTCTGTCTCAGATGGGTGGCCTGAGAACTGGAACCAAGTCTGACTTGATGCCCTGCCTGGAAAACCTTGTTCCAGTGAAAGAGGATCTCTCCACCCCCAGAGTACAGGTCAACATCCTGGATGGTGCTGCCATCATCAACATGCTGCGACCAGGGACTGCAAAGACATTCCAAGGTTATGCCACTGATGTCTTCGTGCCGTATGTCACATCCCAGCTTCAGCATGTAGACAGACTAGACATTGTCTGGGATCTGTACATGGCAGACAGCTTGAAGGCGGACACTCGCAGCAAGAGAGGAAAGAGAGTTAGGAGACGAGTCGAGCCATCAAGTGCAGTTCCTGGAAACTGGCAAGAGTTTCTCCGCATCAACGACAACAAGACGGAGCTGTTCTCCTTCTGGCTTCTAACGTGGCAGACATTGACATCAACAAACATCTCATCACCAAAAAGGATTGGAGTTTTTTTGCCCCAATCGCCAGGACGTTAGTCTAGCCCATGCACCAGAGGAGGCGACATGTACCCCCTCCTGCCCTACGGATGCCTCACCAGGGGTCAGAAAAGTGTCAATACGCACATTGTACAGACGGGGTAGTCCGGGGTTAGCATCAGCCAACGCCTCAACATTCAAACTGTGGATTCCCTTTTGGAGCTGAGAAGAGTTTCGGGTTTCATCGCTGCTCATGGATGCCAAAGCTCTTGGTCCTGACCGAGGGTTGGCCTTCCCGATTTTCCCGCCTTCACTGGAGTGAAACGGGTCCTTTTTTGGCGGCAGGGGAAAGAAGCTGAATGGGACACCTGGACCACCATGGAACGCACATCCATTTCTGCCCCTTGGGGTGCCATGCCAGCCCCCACGGCCATTACGGGGATGAAACCATGGAGCGATGTGTGGTCCTTCTGTACGTCCACCAGCACAGAGGAGGGGTGAACTGGGCAAGGAAACGCTGTTCAGAAAAAGGGCAGAGCTATTGATGGTCCCCTTTTACCGGCTCCCATCCAAACCCCCAAGAGAGCTGTTACCAGGTGGCCGGGTTGGGGCCCCAAAATGAGACCCCTGTCCAACTTCCGTCACCAAGTAAAAGGGGTGGAACAAGAAGCCTGGTGGGGGAGGAGTAAAACCCGGACGACCCCCACCAGAAAAACAGAAGCTTGCAGGGAACTCTTGCGAGTGGCTTAAAAACAGCTGCAGAGGACGCGCAATGCCCGAAGGCGGCCTTCAGTGTAAGCTCTTTCATGCGGTGGACGTGCTCTGAGTGACGCGGCTCACAGAGAAGTTTATTTTTTTTGTTTGGACACATTTTCCCTCCTATTGATTTCAATAGACTATAAAAAGTATTGTGTTACCCTGTATCTACAAAAACAGAAGAAAAAATTCTGGGGTTTTTTGACGCATTACGAAGGGTCCTGATTTCAAAATCGTAACATGACGTAAAAAAAGATAAATTTTTTATTTTTTTTGCTCAAAATAGTAAAAAATTTTCCTTTCAATGTTATGGGAAAAAAATTAGATGTATGATTTTTAATACAAAGGAAAAAAATTTCCCACCCCTAGAATTTTATTTTAACCTACAATATCAAAAAATTTTTCCCAAATAACGATGGCCCCCATCTTGAAAATGGCCGCCATTTTTGTCACAGGTAAAAATTCTGAGAGGGCCCCCCCTCAAACAAAAAAATCACCACGGGAGGCATACCCCTTACCTGGGGGAAACCAAAAATTCCCATTGCTTGTTTCTTTAAAACCCCCAATAACTTTTCACCTATCTGCAGAAACAAAACAAGTGCTTTTTTTAAAATCGAAAATTTTGAAAAAAAAATTTATACTTTTTTAAATTTTTTTTTTTTAAATGTTAAAGTTTTTTTAAATTAATCGGAAAAACCAAAAAAATTGCTGCAAATGACCAAACATTTGCAAAAAAAAAAGTATAAAACAATATTTAATATTTGGGGGCCCCCCCCAAACCCACAAATGAAGGTAATACCGGTGTGGGGGGGACAAAAAATGAAAGCTTTTGGGGTTGTTGGCTGGAAGTGTTGGGGGTTAATGCTTTTTTTTTATTTTTTTTAAAGTGTATGTGGAAATTCCAAAATCTACTAAGTATATTTTTGGGAAAATAATTTTATTTTCAAAATCAAAAAAATATTCATGTTTAAAAAAAACCCCTCTTTTTTTTCCGAATAAATCTAATTTTTCCCCCCCTTTTTGGGGAACCTCAAAAATCTGCGTGAAAAAAAAATTTAAAAATTTGTAAAAAAAATTTAAAATTAAAAAGCATGTTTTCGGGGAACATTTTTTCATGCTTTTTTCCAAAACAAATTTTTCAAGATTTTTTTTTTTTATATTATTTTTCCCCCAAAGGGTTTGTACAAAAAAATTTTTTTCAAAAAACCCAAATTTTTTTGGAAATTTTTTTTGGGGAAACCTTTAAAAAAAGGGGGTTCGAAAGGGATTTCTTTTTGTTTTTACGTGAATAAAAAACCCCAAATGTCGCACAATTCCCCCACTTTTTTCCAAAGGGGGAAATTTTTTACGGGGAAAAAAAAGTTGCAAAAACGGTCATTTTCCCCTTCCCCCCCAAAATTATATATTATATAAAATTATAATTAAAGTAAAATATATTTTAATATATATTTTAAAAATTTAAATTAATTTTAAAAATATATTTATATATAATATATATAAAAAAATATATATTGGGGGGGGGGTATTTTTTTTATTTTAATAAAAAAAAAAACCAAAATTTTTGAAATTTTTTTGGGCCCCTTTAAAAAAAATTTTCGCTACAGTTTTTCATTTGTTTTTACGTGAATTAACCCCCTGCCCGCACAATTCCCCCACTTTTTCCAAGCAAATTTTCACAGAAAAAGTTCCAAAAAAGGGTCATTTTTCGCTCCCCCCCCAAAATTTATATAAATATATATATATATTATTATAAAATATATTTTATATAATATATATATAATATATATATAATTATATATAATATATAAAATATATATTTATTATATTTTCCTTGTATATTTTTAAAATTATATTACCCATATATAAAATTCTATATATTTTATTTATTTATATTTTAAAATATATTTAGTATATTATATTTTTTTATTTTAAATTACCATATTATATTTTATATATATTTTAAATATAAAAGAAATTTAATATTATATCTATATGTTTTTAATATTATTATATATATTATATATATTAGGGGTCCCAAAAAACCGACGTGAAATGGACCCCTTTCCCCACAAGGTTCCCTTTGTTCCCTGTCGTGGCAATTTTCAAAACAAAAAAACTTTCAGTTTCCCCCCTCCCCGTCTTTTTACGGGGTTTTCCGCTTTCGTTCGGTTTTCTGTTTCGGCGCCCAAGAGTGGGGGGTATTTTGTCGCGTGTTTTCGTTGTCGCGTGGTGGGGGGGTTCCTTTGGGGTTTTTTTTTGTTTTCCTCACTACATCTATTTAACAACTACTTAGTGGGGGGAACTTGGGTCGTTTTAAGTGTGTGCTTCCCCGTATCCCTTGTTTTTCCACCACCTTTTAAAATAGGTGCTAATCCCTAGTAGGGGTTTTAAATCGTGTAAAAAAAAAATAATGTATTTTTGGTCCCCTTTTGGGGTGTTCCCAGGCCCTAACGTGTTTGGCCCGGGGTCAAAGACGATCACGGACTTGGAAAGGTTTACTGGAGCAGCCCCCAAAACATCGCCCATTCCCCCGGAATGGGTTTTTCCGTGGGAAAAGGCGAAGTTCCCCGGGGTTTTTTTTTGTTCCCCAAAAGGGTTTCCCGAAGGGGTTTTTTTTGCTGAAAAGGCGCCTTTTTACCGTGGGAAGGGGTTTTGGGAAATTTGGGGGCCGACGTGCAAAACATTCCGACGTGGGATGTGTCTTGGGTAAAGAAGAAGATCCTAAAAGGCGTGACGGGGAATTACGGGCCCTTGGGCAAAACCCCAAGTCAGGGAAGACAGAGACGGAAAAATTTGAAGGGGAGGCATCTTCAGGACCGCCTCGAAACTTTTTCGACATCGGCTTTCCCAAGGCAATGGAAGCAAAGATCCCCGAAGAAGCAGGGGCGGTCTTTGGAGGCTAAGGGAGGACCGGGGGAGCTCTCGAGGGGCGGGGCGGGGACGAGAAGCTGAAGCGAGCAAACTGAAGGAAGGGACGAAAAGAGCCCAAAGGATGGAGGAGATAAAGAAAAAAGGACGGGCCTGCTTCGTCATCCATTTCTTGTCGTAAACGTGGTTTTGGGATTTGGGAGCCCTTCTACTACAAATCCCTCATCGTCCAAAAAAAGGAAACCGAGGACGACGACTTCAAAGCTCCGACACCCAGCTTAAATGCCCCACCCCGGTCAAACCCCCAAAGGAGAATAACCCTCACCAAGGATTTGCCCCCTTTCCCTTGGGGACCCCGGGGAAAAGGGGGTCCTACCCGTGCTCCGGAAAACCCTCCTACGCCCCCCTGCGGGCAATGACCCTTTCGGCCACGACTTTCGAGCATATCATTTGGTGTCCCTTTTTCGTCGATCCCCCGGGGCCAGAGTCAAAAACCCCGGGGAAAGTTTGGGCCATGTCTCTTCTCCTTCAAAGGCCTAAATGGGCCCCTTTTGGTCCGGGGCTTGGGAGGGGAAAGTTTTTACCCATTTCAAAGGGGGAGGGGAAGGTCATTGGAGGGAAGGGGGGGCCCGTGGGGGGTGCCGGGGAAAAGGATAGGGGAGGAATTTCTGGGTTTCCTTGTCTGCATGGGGACAGGCCCAAGCTTTTTTTCGGAAACCGCCCTTGAAGCGGTTGCGGGAAACCCAGCTTGGAGGGCAACATCATTGGAATGGCTTCAAACAACGACAGGGGGGCCCAACCGGGGATGGTTAAAGGGAGCGTGTTTTCAGGATTGCCGGGGCACTGGAAAAACCCCCTGGTGTGGTTGGCAGTGCCGCCCCCCACACCCTGGAATTTGTTTTAAGGTTTCCCTTGGGAGGCTTGCAGGGGTTTTCCTTCATTTTTCCCAAAAACCCATGGGCCCCTTTTTTTAAGGGGGGGCTCCAGAATCGTTGGCCCTTTTCTTGCCCAAACCCCGACCACAGCCCCTGACCCCCCGGACCGCCCCCGGGTCATCCCGACGAAAAGTAAACCCCCTTGGGAATTCTCGGTTTCACTTGAAAACGTCTGCTTAAAACCTTTTTGGGAATCATCCACGCGAAGAAAAAAAACAAAGGGGATCATCCTGCCCCCAGGGGTGGCCAAACCTTTCCGGGGGAGGAGCCCCCTACCCCTTTCCCGTTCCCGGGGGGTTGCTTCCCAACTTTTGGCCAGAGGGGTTTGGCCCCGGGCCTCACGCCGTGAAGATCATGCTTTTTTCCATGACCAGCGGGAAAATGACGGGGGCGGGGGGTTTGGGGGGGGGACCCGGGCGAGTTCTTCCCTTTGGGTGACCATGGTCCCGCCAAATTAGGGGAATGAGGCAATGATTCCGGGCCTACGCAGCCGGGAAGGGGGGCCAAAAAAACCCTGGATTTTCATCACGGACGTGAAGAGGATCTGCAAACGATGGGGGTTTGGTCCTGGCGGGAACGTCCCATGGGGGGGCCCACCCCTTTTGGTTTTCCCTTTTTCCGGAACCTAAATCGGACGGGGCCATCTTGGGTGCCCGCATCACCCGGAGCGGGAAGGGCCGGGGGAGGGAAAGGGGGGATAAAGGGGCCCCTTTTCGACGACCAAAAATCCACGGGGGGCCCCGAGTGGGAAGAAACCCAATCAACCCCTCAAAAAGGCCATTTTTTTTTCCCCCTTTCCCGGGTTTCAGTGCGGTCGATGCGGGTCTTGAAAAGTCTACTAGGAGGGCCCACCCCCCCAAACCTTTCCCTTGAGCTGAGTCCTAAAACCCAAAAAACATGGATTGGGTTTTTTAAAGGGGCGCAAAGAAGGGGGCTGGTGTCCTAAAGGGTCAGGGAACGACCTCGCAAAAGGGAGGAACGGGGCCCTCATTAAACCCCGCTTCCTGGGGAAGGGGACAAAGGGAACGAAAGGCAACCCCCATTTCCTCTTAAAGCTTCCCCCGCCTCCACACAAAGCTGCCCCCTAAAAAAAACGAAGGCGGAAACCCAAGAAGGTGAAAGGAAAAAAAATTACAAAATAAACATAAACAATATTTCAAATTCTTTTTCCCTTGTACCTGGGGGCTTTTTCTGAACACAAAAGGAGTTTTTCAAGGGGGCAAATAATGGGTCAAATTTTTGGGGGGAGCTATAAAAAACGTTTGGGTTTTTGGGGCGCCCAAATTTAAATTTTGGGGCCCAAATTTTTTCCACGTAAAAGGCTTGGGGGAATCCCTTTCATTTTGAAAAGGGAACCAGAGTCAGCTGGGGGCTGGATTTGGGTATCCATATTTGATTTTTTTACTAATCACCAGGACCCCCAAAAAATTTTATATATATATATAGTTTAAAGTATATATATGATATATAAAATATATATTTATATATAAAAGTTTATTTTTATATTTTATATTTTAAAAATTATTATTATTAATATATAATATATATATATATTTATAATATATATTATATATAAAATATATATATATATATAATATTTTTATATATATAAATTATTTATTTTTAAATTTATTTTTAGGGTGCCCTAGGTTTGTATTAGTAGCAAATCAAATATAATATATATATATATATTTAAAAAATTTAAAAAATTTTTAAAAAAATAAAAAAACTTATTAAAAATCTAAAATAAAAAAAAAAAAATAAAAAAAAAAAAATAATAAAAAAAAATTTTATAAAAATATAAAATTTAAAAAAAATTTGAAAAATAAAAAAATAAATAAATATAAAAATATGTAAATAAAAATATAAAAAACCATAGTCAAAAAATGAAAAAATAAAAAATTAGTAAAAATATTAAAAAAAAAAAAAAAAATATGGAGAAATAAAAAAAAAAATTGAAAAAAAATTTAAAAAATAAAAAAATATGGAATAAAAAATATAAAAAATAAAAAGAAAAAAAAAATAAAAAAAAAAAAATTTAATGGAAAAAAAAGGAAAAAAAAAAATGGATTTTTTTTTTTTTTATCCTTCTTTTTTTTAAAATTTTTTAAAATTAGGACAAAACTCTCTCTCTTTTTTTCCCCTCTCTCAGGTTTTTCCTTCCCCCTCTAAATCCCCCTTCCCCCCTTCCCCATCCTTCCCCTCCCCCTTCTCTTCCCCCTCCCCCCCTCTCTGGGGTTCTTGGCCCCCCGTCCTTGGGGGACCCCCCGGTCCTTTCCCCTTTTGCCCCCGTCGGGGCCCCTCCCCCATCTCCCCTTTCCAAAATCCTCCTTCCCTCTCCGGTTCCCCCCTCCCCTCTCCTCCCCTCCCCCCGTCTTCCCTTCCCCTCCCCCGTCTCTCATCTTTTTCCCTTCTCTCCCCCTCCTCCCCTTCCCCCTCTCCCCTTCGCCTCTCCATATTTTTTTTTTTTTTTTAAAAAAATATATATTATTATATAATATAAATAAAAAATTTTATATTTATAATTTATTTTTTGGGAAAAAGGGGGGGGGCCTTTGGCCGAAATCCCCCCCCCCCCCCTGGGTACGCCATTTGGTCCAAACAAATGGGGTTTTTACCCGGGCCCTCCTTAAAAAACCCTTTAGCTTTTAAACCCTATTGTTTTAAAATATTTTTTAAAACGAAATGCTACCTATGGGGAATTAGCCAGTACTTGGGGAATTTTTGAAAAAAAAATTCGTTTCCTTTTATTTTTTGTCCCCCCCCCAAAAAGGGAAATTTTTGGTAGTCTTAAAAAAAGTGTAATGACTTTAAATCTATGAAGAGAATGGGAAATGCCATTTCAATAAAAAAAAAATAGAGTACGTAAAACAAGCATTCCCATAAACCTAGCTAAAAACATAAATATTTAATGACATAAGGAAAATGAGGGTTTTTTCTCTGCCAGAAAATCGTCATTGAAAGATCGGTAATATATTTATCCAGGGGAAGGAAGGTCTAACATTGCAATTTTTAGTAGATACCCGTGTCAGGATTATTTTGCAACAAGAATTTTTTTAATCACAGAATTACACGCATAATAATTATTATTTTAAGTTTATGTTAAAAAATACGTTTCAAGATAATTGCACTTCTATGTTGCACACTACACTCAATCATTGGGGACATACGCTGGGGGGCGCATCGCCTCGCCCACCCTACGACGCCACTCCCGTGGGTCACCACGCGCGAGTCCCCATGCAGGCTCCTTTCCCATACCAAGCAGTTCTCGACAAGAAACATTAACTTGCCCCAGCCACGAGCCTTACAAAGTCTTACAGATACAACCCGATGGGAAGGATCGGTTTCAGGGTAGCGTGCCACATGCCCATATAGCCCAAGTTGGCGCTGATGGACTATGCAAGGTAATAGGCCTCGATTCAGTCTCATGGTGCAATCGCTGGATTGACACGTAATCATCCCAGCGATACCCCATGATTCTGCGAAGGCACTTATTACCAAAGGCATCGATTCGTCTCTTCAAGTCGCTATTTAGTGTCCATGTCTCACAACCATACAGTAAAACAGGGATCACAAGCGACTTGAAGATCCGGATCTTTGTCTTCCTGCACAGGTACCGACAACGCCAAATACTATACTACGAAACCGATAATAGAGAGGAATATAAAATGCGAATATTTACTTACATATGTAATCCATTGGCCCTGGGAGGTCAGTAGGTGGAGGTCAGGTCAAGTTCAGGTCACGTTTTGACTACCCTTGTGTAGCCATGTGGGGGAGGGTCCCCCTCGTTTATTCGGACTCTTCAAACATTCAGGCTCCTGGTCCCTTGTTGTGTATGTATATTTGCATGTTTGTGTCAATAACACACACCTATATATAAACAACATATAACCCCTTGAAGGGAGGGTGTCAGTGATACTCGAGCACCTCATTGTCGCCAGGGACGATCACACATCAAAGCCATCGGGCTCGTAGTCAGATCCGCCAGGTGTTGCCTTTTCTCTTATTCTTTTCCGCTTCCTAATTAATATGCTTTCCTGTTGATATTTTGATTTAGTCCATTCACCTCCTTGAAGTTACAGCTTGGGATGTTGAGGAACAGCCGATAAATTCCAGAAATTTGTTGGCCTCTTATTCGAAATTGTGCTCGATTATTGTTAGCTGGGACACGAATGTTACTCTCTTCAGGCCAGCAGATTTTAACTTGCTCTATTGTAGCCAAAGCTTAGAATGAAGCCATGGATGAATGAAGAACAGAATGAAGCCAACATAAGCCAGAGATTGGCAAGGCAACGTGAGAACGCAGTTTATCAATAACTATTCTGTCCCTCGGCTCCCCTCCTCCCTCCACCTTGCTGCCGGCCAGGGAACTTAGTCCATGGGCCGGACCAGATATCGGTACCACCCAAGGTGGCAAGACTATACTTGTGCCATTTTTTTTTTGCATCAATAGAAGTAAAATAATGTATGATAGATAGCCTTTCCATGTTGGTAGCTTTACGGTATACTTTTGTGAAAAACCCACTTACATAGGGTAATTTTTTCATATTTTCCGTTTTTATTTGTGAAACGGTGCATCGTACGCATAAAGGGTATA
>JACEEZ010002997.1:160000-167500 GCA_016584305.1 Chionoecetes opilio
CTTGATTTAAGTAAAAATCTATAGAAAAAGTGTCAGTGTATAATGATAGCATTATTATTATGTGTAATGCATATGTTACAATAATATCATAATGTATGTTGCTTACAGCATATCTTAAAATTCATGCCTTTCAACGTTTGCAGTCATTTAAGCCCTCTGATGAATACAAACTTTTAAAGATTACATTTGATGAGCAAAGATTCCAACTGATATTGATTTGAAAAAATATGTATTGTTATGTCTGATGTAGCCTTTTTCATAAGCTAATAATCTGGGATATATATATATATCAAGTATAGGCGTCCAGCCTCTGGCCCCTTTGCTTTTGGCTCAGCTCTTGCGGCTGGAACGTTTTACTCCTGTCATCAGTATACCACCTCTTTCAACGTCGTGCAGCTCACAATAACACCATCATCCTTCACTGGGTCCCAGGGCATGTAGGGATCGCGGGCAATGAGCGCGCGGACCAAGCGGCTCGACTTTGCCGCCACCAACAAACCTGTCTCTGTCTGGCTCTTCCCCAGCCTCTCACTCATCAAGTCTCGTGCGTCTGCTGCAGTGAAGAAACTTGACACGGCAGCCTTTGAAGACCTTCTCGCAGAGGGTTCAATTTCCGCTATGTGGTATGTAACAGTCACTCGATTTGAACCATTCTTCCCGCCTTCTACGATGGATCCACGCACCGTCACCAGCCTGCATCACCTTCGCCTGGGCTACCTCGGAACAACCCAAATGACAAATAAAACGACTAACCCATGCGAACACTGCCTAGAGATGGAGGAATCACAACTACTACACTATGTCCTGCATTGCCCTTCCACCGCCAGGCTGCGCCTCTACCATCACGCAACTTACCCAAAAGAAGTCGAAACGGCAGCCTCCGTCCTGAGTGCTGTTCCCCTAAATATCCTTGCTGAAATCGTCGCCTCATACCCTCCACCCCGTTAACTACTGTGACATCTAACTGCTTAACACTGACGGGCTCTTAGAAAGCCCGTGCCTTCCTACAATGGAAGTGCATTAATTAAAAAAAAGGAAAAAAAAAAAAAAAAAAAAAAAAAGGGCCACGTTCCAGCCAATTAACTCAATACGCTAATTACTCATTCAGGGCTTGTTCTATGCA
Organism: Chionoecetes opilio; assembly: GCA_016584305.1. Classification (NCBI taxonomy): domain Eukaryota; kingdom Metazoa; phylum Arthropoda; class Malacostraca; order Decapoda; family Majidae; genus Chionoecetes; species Chionoecetes opilio. The sequence goes on from JACEEZ010002997.1 coordinate 161,124, forward strand.
AAATGTTTGTTACACAGACCCCCCTTGATTTTGACAGCACTACTTGCATGTCAACTTTCAGCTCAATCCGACAATATTTAGGAGTAGTTTACGCTAATTACTCATTAAGGGCTTGTTTTACGCAAAAAGTTTCTTCCGACGACCCCCATTGATTTTGACAGCACTACTTGCATGTCAAATTTCAGCTCAATCCGACAATATTTAGGAGTAGTTATACACTTTTTTGGTGGAAACTTGGTTCCACGGGTCTTATGGTAAGAAGCAGGTCGCTTCGCTCGCTGTCAATGACAAATCAAGTATAGGCGTCCAGCCTCTGGTCCCTTTGCTTTTGGCTCAGTTCTTACGGCTGGAACGTGGCAGCGAGCCACGTTCCAGCCAATTAACTCATTACCTGAATTACTTATTCAGGGCTTGTTCTATGCAAAAAGTTTGTTACACAGACCCCCGTCGATTTTAACAGCACTACTTGCATGACAAATTTCAGCTCAATCCGACAATAATTAGGAGTAGTTTACGCTTATTACTCATTAAGGGCTTGTTTTACGCAAAAAGTTTCTTCCGACGACCCCCATTGATTTTGACAGCACTACTAGCATGTCAAATTTCAGCTCAATCCGATAGTATTTAGGAGTAGTTATACACTTTTTGGCGGAAACTTTGTTCCACGGGTCTTATGGTAAGCGACAGCGAGCGAAGCTCGCTGTCAATCAAGTATAGACATCCAGCCTCTGGCCCCTTTGCTTTTGGCTCAGTTCTTGCGGCTGGAACGTGACAGCGAGCCACGTTCCAGCCAATTAACTCAATACGTGAATTACTCATTAAAGGTTTGTTCTATGCAAAATGTTTGTAGCACAGACCCCCGTTGATTTTGACAGAGCATGTCGAATTTCAGCTCAATCCGACAATAATTAGGAGTAGTTTACGCTTATTACTCATTAAAGGCTTGTTTTACGCAAAAAGTTTCTTCCGACGACCCCCATTGATTTTGACAGCACTACTAGTATGTCAAATTTCAGCTCATTCCGACAATATTTAGGAGTAGTTATACACTTTTTGGCGGAAACTTGGTTCCACGGGTCTTATGGTAAGCGACAGCTAGCGAAGCTCGCTGTCAATAACTACTCCTAAATATTATCGGATTGAGCTTAAATTTGACAAGCAAGTAGTGCTGTCAAAATCAATGGGGGTCGTCGGAAGAAATTTTTTGCGTAAAACAAGCCTTTAATGAGTATTAAGCGTAAACTACTCCTAATTATTGTCGGATTGAGCTGAAATTCGACATGCAAGTAGTGCTGTCAAAATCAACGGGGGTCTGTAAACAAACTTTTTGCATAGAACAAGCCCTTAATGAGTAATTCACGTAATGAGTTAATTGGCTGGAACGTGGCTCGCTGTCACGTTCCAGCAGCAAGAACTGAGCCAAAAGCAAAGGGGCCAGAGGCTGGACGTCTATACTTGATGTATTTATATTGCAATTGTATCAAGTATAGACGTCCAGCCTCTGGCCCCTTTGCTTTTGGCTCAGTTCTTGCGGCTGGAACGTGGCAGCGAGCCACGTTCCAGCCAATTAACTCATTACGTGAATTACTCATTAAGGGCTTGTTTTACGCAAAAAGTTTGTTTCACAGACCCCCATTGATTTTGACAGCACTACTGCGATGTCGAATTTCAGCTCAATCCGACAATAATTAGGAGTAGTTTACGCTAATTACTCATTAAGGGCTTGTTTTACGCAAAAAAATTGCTTCCGACAACCCCCATTGATTTTGACAGCACTACTTGCATGTCAAAGTTCAGCTCAATCCGACAATATTTAGGAGTAGTTATACACTTTTTGGCGGAAACTTGATTCCACGGGTCTTATGGTAAGCGGCAGCGAGCTTAGCTCGCTGCCGCTTACCATAGCCCTTATGAAAATGTGTGTCATTTACTTTACTAAAGCAAAAATACAACAGTGTTACTGTTTTTGCCACAAACAACAAATTATTCGGCCAAGATACATATAATGCCATGACTAAGGAACATTTCTTAGATATCGCTGCGGTATTGTAGTATTCAGCAGGTCGTGTCTACATGTGTATATTTGCCATCAAATATCTACACCTAATTCAAAACAATATTATTCGCATCTGCTCTTCACGTTATGGATATTTAATACAATTATAGTTATTGGAGAACATGTGGATATAGTATTTGTGTCTTGCCCGAGAATAATGTGTGATACAACTTATGTGATTCACCATGACCTTGAAGGCTTCACCCACAGCCAAATATGTAGCTGAGCTCAAAATTATACGATTTACGAGTAGTCATATTCTTTTATCTGTCATCTGTCATATTCTGTCGGTTCAAAGTGATTGTGGAGCATCCCTCGGCAACACCAAGATCACTGATCTTGTTTTTGCCGATGATGCAGTAATCTTTGCTGAGTCGCTGGAGGTCCTGGTGATGGCTCTCGAGGCGCTGCACGAGGAGTTATAGCCTTTGGGACTTGAGGTCTCCCGGCTCAAGACCAAGGTCCAGGTGTTTGGAGGCTAACTAGATGAAACAGTACAGTCTGTTCATGCGTGCGGCGAGGACATTGAGATCTTGGAAAGGTTTACATACCTTGGTAGCGTAGTCCATAATGCCGGCGGGTCACGTCAAGAAGTCTTACGGTGGATTGGCATTGCCCACGGTGTTATGGACTCGCTCAGCTGGAGTATTTGGCATTGTCGGTACCTGTGCAGGAGGACAAAGATCCGGATCTTCAAGTCGCTTGTGATCCCTGTCTTACTCTATGATTGTGAGACATGGACACTAAATAGCGACTCGAAGAGACGAATCGATGCCTTTGGTAATAAGTGTCTTCGCAGAATCATGGGGGTATCGCTGGGATGATTATGTGTCAAATCAGCGATTGAACCGTGAGACTGAATCGAGGCCTATTACCTGCATAGTCCGTCAGCGCCAACTTCGGCTATATGGGCACATGGCACGCTACCCTGAAACTGATCCTTCCCATCGGGTTGAATCTGTAGGAGACAATCCGGCGTGGAGGAGGCCAATGGGGCGCCCACAAGGCTCGTGTCTGGGGCAAGTTGATGTTTCATGTCGAGAGCTGCTTGGTATGGGAAAGGAACCTGCATGGTGACTCGCGCGTGGTGATCCCCGGGAGTGGCGTCGTAAGGTGGGCGAGGTGACGCGCACCCCGGCGTATGCCCTCAATGATTGATTGATTGATATTCTGCAGGCGTACGCTGAAAACAGTATAAAAAAGTTGGCGGAGCCCAAATCAGTAAAAATATACGATTTTGTGCCACTTACAGGCGCTAGCCACCCTGCCACCGTCTCCCCGTGACTGTGTAACTGTTACTGTGCGAAGTGTATCTCGTAGATGGTGCAGCAAATGCGAGTGTGTTATGAAATACTCTGACGCATATGTTATGAAACGTTTCAGAGTGCAACTGTGTGTTGGTTTGGAGTTATGTATTATGGGGTGTAATTGTTGGGTGAATGAGAAGCGTGAATGTACGTACCGTTGTGTGGCATAATATACCACACAGTACCGCCGCTGTAGGAAACTTTCCATGAGCAGAACCCAGAGTCGAAGGAGCACGTAGCGCCTCCAGAACAGCGCCCTGCCTCCAGCCTCACCGCCCGAACAGCTACACCCTCTTTGCTACTGCTGCTGCCGCCTACACCCACCGCTCTCAGCACAAACTTATGATCGGGGAGAATAGTAGTAGTAGTATAAGTAGTAGGAGTATATGTGGAGGTATTAATTACATAAGAAATTGTACCAACCTTATATTCCTTACCTGGTACTGACTAGGAAGAACCTGAGGTAAATTCACGAGAGCCTGCAGTACCCCGGGACTCATGACGCGCCCTTGACTCCATAGCACCTCCTCCTCATTCTCCCTGCGGAGTGGTGCCGCGTCCTCGTCCTCTTCGTCGCCAGAAGAGAGGCGTCGAAGAACAACACGAAGTTCAGAGTTTCCAGACAAAATGCGATAAAAAAGATTAAGACAGGCAGTTCCTCCTCTTTCCTCTTCCTCGTGTGGCCTTTGTACTTTTTGTTCCTCTCTATTCGGCAGACTCCCTCGCATTACATTCGGGGACGTGAGGTCTGCCCACTGCTGGACACCGTCACCACTGCCACCATGAACCACAGCCTCTACCCCTGCGTGTGTGTGTGTGTGTGTGTGTGTGTGTGTGTGTGTGTGTGTGTGTGTGTGTGTGTGTGTGTGTGTGTGTGTGTGTGTGTGTGTGTGTGTGTGTGTGTGTGTGTGTGTGGGTGGGTGGGTAAGGACAAAATGTTATAACTATAAAGATAAAGGCCAATAGGATAAATTTATATTTACAAAAATAGCTACGTCAATGCAACTAAAACCTCTCCATATATTCATCTTTCTTCCTTTTCTTCTTTAAAGTTTCCCCTCTTTCTTATTACCTATATATACTCCATTTTCTAATTCTCTCCTTCTTTCTTCTTCCCTTCATCATTCCATCACATCATTCCATTCCATTCCATCTTCCATCACATCATTCCGTCTTTCTTCTTTCCTTATTTATATCCCTCTTACTTCCCTCTTTCCGTCTTTCTTATTCCTTACTTCCTTCCTTCCTTCCTACTTTCATTTTTCTAGCTTTGCTCTCCTTTCCTAATTTAGTCGTTTTCTTGTCTTTCCTACTTCCATCTGTCCTCCTCATTCTCCCTTTTTTGCACTTTATCTCCTTCCTTCCTCCCTTCGTTCCCTGATATGTTTCCTACTTTCACAAGCACATCTTCCAATGTATATATCAAGTTTGTTAATTGCATTATTTTGAAATACAAAACACTCATGCATTTTTTTCGTACTTTTTTTCCTCTCTCTCTCTCTCTCCTCTCTCTCTCTCTCTGTCTCTCTCTCTCTCTCTCTCTCTCTCTCTCTCTCTCCTCTCTCTCTCTCTCTCTCTCTCCTCTCTCTCTCTCTCTCTCTCTCTCTCTCTCTCTCTCCTCTCTCTCTCTCTCTTCTCTCTCTCTCTCTCTCTCTCTCTCTCTCTCTCTCTCTCTCTCTCTCTCTCTCTCTCTCTCTCTCTCTCTCTCTCTCTCTCTCTCTCTCTCTCTCTCTCTCTCTCTCTCTCTCTCTCTCTCTCTCTCTCTCTCTCTCTCTCTCTCTCTCTCTCTCTCTCTCTCTCTCTCTCTCTCTCTCTCTCTCTCTAACACCCTATAGCCCCTCACCCTGGTTGGTCAGTAACCAGTTGCTTTGGTCCTGGTGGGTATTGGTCCATCCACAAAGGTCCTGCGTGAAGTTGCAACTGGTGGCCTGCAGGTGGTCCAGCTCCCGCCCACACTGCTGCCCGCGTCCCACCCACACACTGCTTACGCCTGCTCGGTACTCAGGGCCGTAGCCACGTTCATACTGCATCACCACCTACAGGAAAAAATGGTATGGATGATGCTGTTTAGGTGTTCTATAAGTGGGTGTGAGCTAAATAACATCACTTGCTCTCGTGCCCACGGCCTTGAATCTTCCGAATTTTCTACCATCTGGCTTCGACTTCAATGTCACTCTCTTACTAAATTTATCTGTGCTGTATATCTCTCACCTAACTCCTCTGACTATGTAAAATTCTTCGACTATTTAACATAAAAAATGGAGCACATCTCATCTCATTTTCCTTTAGCTGAAATTTCCATTCTTAGGGACTCCAATGTTCACCACCAGCTTTGGCTATCATCTTCTTTCACTGACCACCGGTAAAACAAGCCTACAACTTTTCTATCCTCCAAGACCTAGAGCAGCTGGTGCAGCACCCTACCCGTATTCCCGACCGCCTTGGAGACACGCCGAACATTCTTGATTTTTTCCTAACTACTAACCCTTCTGCTTACTCTGTGAAACTATTCTCTCCGTTGGGTTCCTCCGATCACAATCTTATTTCTGTAACCTGTCCTATCGCTCCGGTACCGTCTCGGGACCCACCTAAGCGGAGGTGCTTCTGGCACTTCAACTCAGCTAAGTGGGAAGACCTAAGGCAGTACTACTCTGATGATTTTCCATGGAATGATTACTGCTTCCATGTCAAATACCCATCTCTTTGTGCAGAGCGCAAACTGAGGTCATAGTCTCTGGCATGGAGGCGTACATTCCACACACTTTCTCTAATCCTAAAGCCCGTCAACCTTGGTTTAACTCTGCTTGTTCTCATGCTGTCCGAGATAGAGAGGTGGCTCACAAACGGTACCGTAAGCATCCATCTCCTGAAACTCATGCCCTTTATATTTCTGCCCGTAATCATGCCAAATCTTTACTTCAACTTACCAAAAACTCTTTCATTCATAGAAAATGTCAAAATCTTTCTGAATCAAATTCCTCTCGTGGCCTCTGGCATCTAGCTAATAACATCTC